>JAJIBD010011962.1:0-59913 GCA_021461705.1 Cryptotis parvus
TCCAAGCTCCCCTCCTGGCAAGCAGTTCATTTTTTCCTTCCAGTTTTCCTTCACTTGAGGATCCATGGTTTAAAAACTGTTACTGAAAGTGTGTCATGCATATCACTTTACCTCTTTTCAGCGCCCTATCTTCCTCAGAATGACTACTTCCTTTTACTATTGCTTTATTACCTTCTGTGATAGCCCCCACCCCCATCCATTGGCAATCTTCTACTGAAGCACAGTTCTCATGTACTTCATTTGCATTATTTGGGGAATTTGTTCTTCCCATGCTATATCTCTTTATATCTCACATGAGAAAGAAATCATTCTGTGTCTGTCCCTTTCCTTCTAATTTCACTCAATGTGATACACTCCAGATCAATCCATGTTACAGCAAATTGCATGACTTTTTTCTCTTATATATGTATATATGTGTGTATGTATGTATACACACACCATAATGTATATATATATATGTATATATATATATATATATATATATATATATATATATATATACAATTTCTTTTATCCAGTCATCTCTTCTGGGACATTTGGGTTGTTTCAGATTTTGCCTATTGTGAATAGTGCTGCAAAGAATATAAGAGTGAAGAAGTTTTCATTATGGTTTGGGCAATTTCACTAAAAGTGAAATTGTTGGGTCCTAAGGAAGCTCAATCGCTATTTTTTTGAGCAATGTCCCTATTGCTGGACCAGTTGGCATTCTACCAGCATTGAATGAGGGATCCCTTTGTCCCTGCTTTCAAGCCAACACTGGTTGTTATTCTTTTCAGTATGTGCCAGACTCTAGAGTGAGTGAAATCTCATTGTTGAAAATACTAGACATCATTTTCCAAAATTTAAACTACATAGTACTGGAATAAGGATATATTCTCAGAACAATGGAAAAGAATTAAAAATACAGAGATAGATCTTCAGATATATGGTTGGTTAATTTTTGATAAGTGAGCAAGAATATATATAAACTGGAACAAGAAAAGACTCCAAAAATTGGTGTTGGAAAAATTGATAGATCAGTTTGGTAAATGAACTGGATTAATATCCAGGATACAAAAAAGCACTGGTAGAATTTTACAAGGAAAGGAAAAACTGAATCCAATCAAAAAAATGGAGAGAAGGGTTGGGCAGAAACTTCTTCAAAGAGGAAATGCAAATGGCAAAAGGCATATAGAAAATGCTCTGTATCACAAATCATTAGGGAAATGCAAAATCAAAACAATAAGATATCGCTTTACCATAGAAAGACTGTAACATAAAAAATAACCAGTGTTGGCATGGATAGAGAATAAAGGGGCCCTCATTCACTGCTGGTGGGAATGTCAATTGGACCTGCCAATTTATAAGACAATAGAAACATTCCTCAAAAAGCTATGAATGGAGAGGAAGGAGAGATATTATAGTGGGTAGGGTCTTGCAAGTGCCCACCCAAGTTCAATCCCTGGCACTTGAGCCCGCCAGTAGTGATTTATGATTGCAGAGAAGGTGTAGCTCTAAGCACCAGGGTGAGCCAAAAACAAAATCAGGAACAAATTCACCTAGAAATTGAGTTTCTATATGACCCCTTGGAATATTCAACCCCTTCAAAGCAGCATTTTGTAGTTTTCTCTGTGCAGGTCCTTTATATTCTTAGTTAAGCTGATTCTTAGGTATTTGATTTTCTGTGACACAATTGTGAATGGGATCATTTTCTTAATATCCCTTTCTTCTCTTTCTCATTATTTGTATACAGGAAAGCCATTGACTTTGGGTATTGATTTTGTACCCTGCCACTCTACTATAGTTATCTATTGTTTCTAGGAGCCTTTTGGTAGAGAGTTTAGGGTTTTCCAGGTAAATTATCATGTCATCTGCAAATAGTTGAGAGCTCGACTTCTTCCTTGCCTGTCTGAATGCCCTTAATGTCTCTTCTCTGATTGCTAATGGTAAGTATGTCCAGTGCTATATTGAATGGAAGTGGTGAGAACAGGGCAACCCGTCTTGTCTCCGATCTTAGGGGAGAAGGCTTTCAGTTTTCTCCACTGAGAATGATACTTGCTGTGGGCTTTTGGTAGATGGATTTGATTATGTTTATGAAGGTTTCTTCAATTCCCACTTTATGGTGGGTATTTTTTAATCATGAAAGATGTTGGATCTTGTCAAATGCTTTCTCTGCATCTATTGATATGATCATATGATTTTATTTTTTCTCTTATTGATATGATGTATTACGTTGATTGACTTGAATGTTGAATCATCCTTGCATTCCAGGATGAATCCTACTTGGTCATGATGTATAATCCTTTTGATGAGTCTTTAGATTTTGTTTGCTAGTATTTTGTTGGAAATCCAGAGATTGGCACATATCCAAAACAGCAAGAACAATAAGTGCTGGTGTGGATACGGGGAGAAAGAGGTTTCTCATCCATTCTTGGTGAGAATGTCAACTGCTACAGTCTTTTTGGAAAACAATATGGACATTCCTCCAAAAACTAGAAATTGATCTCCCATTTTACCCAGCAATACACTTCTGAGAATATACCCTGGGAGGCCAAAAACACAAAATGGAAACACCATCTACGTCTATGTTCATAGTAGCACTATTCACAATAGCCAGAATCTGGAGACAACCAGAGTGCCTGAGAACAGATGACTGGATAAAGAAACTGTGGTACATCTACACAACGGAATACTATGCAGCTGTTAGGAAAAACAAGTTATGAAATTTGCCTATAAATAGGTGGACATGGAGAGATAATGCTGAGTAGAAATTAGTCAAAGGAAAAGGACAGATATAGAATGACTGCATTTATTTGCAGGATATAAAAAATAGCATGTTGCCAATATCCAAAGCCAGAAAAAAACATGGATCAAGAGGTCTTGTCAGTGGGTAGAACCTACTGCAAATGCATGGATTTGATTATGTAAGACAAGAGAGTAACAGTGTACTAATACTTATTGTAAATTATAATAACAGCCTAGAACTGAGGCGTTGGAAGTAGGCAATAGTATATACATGATCACCTCTAAATGTATGTGCAAGCCACGATGTGTAAGAGAAGGGAGAGAGAGAGAGAGAGAGAGAGATAGAGAGAGAGAGACATGAGGAGGAGAGAGGAGAGGGGGAGAGAGAGAGAGATGAGGAAAAAAGTGCCTGCCATAGATGCAGGTGGCAGGAGAACTCAGGGGACATTGGTTGTGAGAAATGGGCACTGGTAGAGAGATGGGTGCTGGAACACTGTATGACTGAAACCCAACATGAACATCTTTGTGATTGTATATCTCACGGTGGTATAATAAAAATTAAAAAAAAAACAAAGATAGAGAAATATAGCACACATCTACTTACAAATAAATTCACCGTATTTTCCAGGAAAAACAATAAAAATTAAGACTATGGATAACATTATACCCTTAATGCTTGCATATTTAGGATCAGTTTTGGAAGGAGATTTTGATTCCTTCCAGGTAATCCATGTTAAATCACAACATTTTCTTTCACTTGTAGATGGGTAACTGATATAGCATGAATACCAATGCTAATTGAAGCACTTGCTTTGTCCTCTCCAGTGCATTTATTTATTTCCAAAATCATTTATTTAGGTTAGAGTGTTTTTAAATTTTATTTTTCCCTTATGCTTTATGTACACTGTGGTTTACAAAGTTTTTCACGATGATTTGTTATAGACATTCAATATATCAACACCAATACCTTCAATACCACCATTGTACCTTCCCACCACCATTATTTCTAGTTTTTCCAACCACATCCCAGCTATCTCCCTAGCAGGCCCTCAATCATTTATTTTATATTGCTTGTTATAAATAATTTGCTAAAATAATGATCAAAACTTTTCTTAGAAGAAGCTTAGTGAATGTTGTAGCACACCATGGAGTTAGTAAGCCCTTGTTTAAAAGATTACTAAGATGTTGTTATAGGGTAGCCTTCTGTGTTTATATTTTGTTAAGTGGGATAGAATACTTTCTACATTTCACCTCATTCAATCTGATGTTCTAATCCTTATTTATCAGTGTTGTAAAGTTTGAAATGTCACTCCAGGATATCTAAAATTTTTAACGGGGTGATAGAGCTGGAGCCAAATTTTTAACTGGGTGGCAGCTTTGGCATATGTGAGTAATTGCGGGCTTCCAGAAGTACAGGGATATGTGGGGAGGTAGTTCATCCCTAACTCTGTGAAAGATTAGCGGTTATAGAGTATAATCCTGTAGGCTAAATAAGATCCATAGATGAGTTCACCTGTGTGTTTTTGCTTAATACATAATCACTTTTAAATGTTTCACATTAATAAAACATAATTTCTATATTTCCTCAGAGATCAACATACATTTTCAATAATGGGGCGCGGCTTAAACTGGCAACATTCTCGAGTTTTATCAGCTTGCTTTCTTCTGCCCACAACTGCACATCATTGATATCGCATGTCTCATCTGCAGGCAATTGATTTAGGTTCCATGTTTAAACAATAAAACAAGTTAGATCATAAATTATATATACAAATACACATAATACATAAACACATACGCACAACACCTACACACATTTACTCACAAGCCACTGATTAGATTCTTAAATTTCAGCTGAAATCACTGTTTTGGATCTCTCAGTTTCTCAGAGGCTGCTAGCTGGATTATTGGCTTTAAATAGCTCATTGAATGCTTCCTGATACACATTTTAAATACTAAAAGCCTTCAAAGGAATTTAATTTATGTTGTTATTACCATTTCTGTGGCTTCAGGACTATAACTCAGCATCTATTTGAATCCAGATGTTAACCTGGACTTTCAGCACCAATTCCCAAAATGATTTAAAAGGCTCCTGAAGGGTTGTGTCTCTTGAAACAGGACTGTGTCTCCTAGAGGGGACACTATTTCTCCCCTATTTGTCACCAATTTTCTCTTTGTGGGTAGTGGCTTTCACCAAGAATGTGATAGAACCTAAATAGACTGGCAAGCAAACATAAAAAAAATTCAGATTTCTATTGCAATTAAAATAAAAACACAGTCTTCTAGGGTCAGAGAAAGTACAGCAGGTAAGGTGTTTTCTATGCAAGAAGCCAGTGAAATTTGATTCCAGCCTTTTCTACAAGATCCTCCAAGCACCCCCACAAACATTCCCTGAATAGTCAGTCATAAGCCCTGAGAAAAGCTACTTGTGCCTCGAAAAAACAACCAAAGAGAGAAGTCACATTCTTTTTATTAGTAAAGTTTTATTACGTGCAGGACATAATAAAGAAGATTCCATTTTGTAGCTATATTTCATGAAGTGTCCTTATCCTGCCAGAGCAAACTAATGGATGATTGGGAGGAAAGATACAATTTGGAGGCAATTAATTCTGCTTCAAGACACAATTCACTAGTACTAAATAGCACTTGAATCCCAGTTTAGGGTTTAGAGTGGAATGGCTGTGGAAGTCAGCCTGAGCTGTTCTTGGTTTCATTCTGCAAGGGGTCTCTCTTTTGTTTCACTTCCTCTCAGTACTTTTATTGGGGGCAATCCGATAGGTGATGATGGGAATGTCCCTTATTCAGTTTACGGGGGGTCTCCAACGGTTTTTATACCATGATTTACATCATGAAGGAAGGTTCTAGTGCTTGGTACTTACTCAACCACAACAGAATCCATGCTGCCATCTGCTGTGAGACTGAAAAAAAAAAAAAGATGTGTCCCTATCAGTAGTACTGTTTGCTACACTCAAAACTGGAATCAATAAGCAGAAGATGGTTAAGCTTAACTAGAATCATCATAAACAGGTTGGTGCACTGATATCACTGCCAGGATTTCAGAGTTTTCTCCTTCTACTTATAATTTAATACAACAAAATACTCAGTTGTTAAGCAAGGGTTGCTGAGCTATCAGCCCTAAGGCACCTTTTTCCCTTTTTCTTCTTAGATGATAAAGGTGACTAGAAGAGGTCATTTGAGAGTAAAAGAGTTTGCTGATTAAGAAACAACCACAATTGCATTCTATGCATGCAGGTGGCCTAGTTCAAAGTTTGGATCCCTGACAACTAGCATAGATTCTGAGCAATGCTGAAGCAAGCAAATAAAAGACCAACATTAGGTTAGTTTCTTTGGCTTTCATGTCAATTCCTTCAATTGTTCCAACACTGGGCAAATTCAGGTTCCTGTCCTTTGATAGCCTCATATCAGCCTTAACTGTATATGAATTACCAGTGATGACTTAGTATCTCTGTGCATCCATTTTTTTCATTCTCATGCTATGGTTTTTGTGTTTCTACTATGAACATTATGATTTTTTAAGTAGAACTTGTACATAGCAATGTCTTTAACTTTAATTCTTATCACCAATAAACTCTTTCAAGTTATGCCATAATTCGTTCATCAAGTCAGAGCGGGACATCCCTTAAAATATAGGTGATAAAACCTAGAGTTGGATCTTAAATTCAGAGGCCCTTGTCTTTAGCCTTATACTGGAATCAACATGAGATGTGCAGAAAGGATCATTAACATCTGACAACCCTAAGTGCTAAGTTACCAGTAGTTTGTAGCTTCTAGTAATAGTTATAGTAGAATAGAATACTATTCTACTAGTTGTATAACTCATAGTTCTACAGTGTTTTGTTATTTTCATCACACTTTTCTCATGAGAAAACTATTGATTAAATAACCTACCTTATAGTTGTGCAGACCCAGACAAAGTGCCTGCTATTAATCAAATACACTTTCTATAGAATACTACACTCCTAAAGTAGAGTAAAAAAATGATGGTGCGAAGAGTCCTGATTCCAAATATTATCCCCAAAGTCTGCGTCATACTGAGACAGATACAAGGATCTGGGCATTCATCAACTACTTATCCAGACTTAGACCTTAGGTTGAATTAGTTCTGCAATTTCAGGAATTCCATTAACTAAAGAATAGTTTATCTCAGTTCACTTACAAATGCACAAAGGGAATCTAGAGATAATTTGTAGAGAAATAGAGTAGGGCTGTAGATATACAATGATCATGTGTAACAAGAAGTAGGCAAAGCTCAGAGAAGAGTATGGTTAACTCAAGTTTGCAGATTGGGCATCATGGTCTGCACAGTGTTTAACACTTCGTGTATGTATTATCATTTAATCTTGAAAGCATTATCAAAGAAATATCTTATTTCAAAGTTGAACTTTAACAACTAAGGCCAAAACTTCAAAGAATCAGAGTTAGAAATGAAACTTGAATAAGTATTTAAGCAAAAATCTAAATTCTTTAACTATATTCCATTGTTTCTCAGAATTTATAGAGTATGTTCTGTTTTCGTTTTGTGTACAGCTGGCAATGCTCAGGGGTTACCCCTGATTCTTCACTCAGAAATCACTCCTGGTGGTTCTTGGTGGACCATATGGGATTCTGGGGTCCTAAGCCATCACCTCGTATACAGAACAAATGTACTGTCCATTGTACTCTCATTACAGCCTCCACGTATATTTTGTATTACACAAGCATGCTAGATATTTTACCTTATTTTATCCTCAAAGAAAAGTTTCAAATGATCTCTCTCATATGTGGGACTTAAATATACTCAGTAAGGTAGCAACAAATGTTCAAAGGCAACACAATTGGACAACTGACCACACAATTGAGTTGGGGAAGCTGATTGGGAGATGGAAGTCTTCAGGTCTTGGGAGAGGGAGAACATACATGGATGATGGGTGTGGTGTTGAAATTCTGTGCTTCAGAAACCATTAATAATAGCATTGTGAACCAATGAACAACAATAAAAAGTATTTTTAAAGAATACTTTAGAAATTGGGCTGGAAAGAGAGAATGAACATTAGGGTGCTTACCTTACCTGAGGTCAACCTGGGTTTGATTCATTGCTTGCCATATGGTTTCCTGACCCCCACCAGGAGTGATCCCTGAGCACAAAGTCATGTAAGCCCTAAGAACTATTGGGCGTGACTGAACCCTCCCCTTTTTTTTGCTTTTTTTGGGGGTCACACTCGGCAATGCTCAGGGGCTACTCCTGGCTCTACACTCAGTATTTACTCCTGGTGGTGCTCAGGGGACTATATGGGATGCCGGGAATTGAACCTGGGTTGGCCATATGCAAGGCACACCCCTACCGGCTGTGCTATCGCTCCGGCCCCTGAACCCTCCCCTTTGAATAAAATAAAAAAGATAATATTTAGTTATTTGTTCAATTTCTAATAAAATAATGCTTAAGTAAAAATGAAATCCATATAATAAAGAGCAAGAGCTGAATATTCAGCCAAAAAATCTATGCCATTTTTATATACCATAATTTTTCCTTTACATACTTTTAAAAAATTTAACCATAACATTACTGAATTTGGTCAGATTGATATGTTGATAAATCATTCAGATTAATAACACATTGGCATCATACAAAAAAATCAAAATAGTATTTGTCACTATCAGACATTTCCTCTTTCTGACCAAATACTACCAAACACTACCTTGCAAGGACACCAGATAAAGCATTTACTGTTATATAAGATTTCTAGGTCAAGCAGCTCAGTTATGATGTGACCTTTACATAAATTTCACATAGGCAATTAAACTCTAATTCAGAGTAAACTGAATTCACCCTTCACCTGTATCAATAATTCTATTATCAAGCAGTGTCCTGACTTTCAAAGGCAGCTCTTCTTGTTCAATTTTTCTCGCTCAAAGTTGAAACTGCCCCCAAAATGTATCTCTCACTGAAATCATCCTTTTGACCTCAGGATTCATTATATTTAATCTTCTGTAGAGGAGCAGAAGGGGAAATCTAGAAAACAGTAAAATAGTATGAGAATATAGCGCCCGCATGGCAGAGCCTGGCAAGCTGCCCAATGCGTGTTCGATATGCCAAATCCAGTACAACTGAAATATGTAAAATGCAGAGTGAAGAATGAAATGATCTGATAATGTTCTGTGAGGAAGATTATAAAAAAGTTCACAAAAAACTTTTTATAAGTTCTTTTCTGGAATTCATAAACAACCCTCAAGCTTAATTTTAAGAATTTTCTGAGTCTTATTTCTAAACCAGATCACCAATTTGTTTAAAAAATTAAATAAAAATATATGGACATTTTTGTAGTCTATGTTTTTCATTTATTGATTTATTTGGAGATTGTTACTATATTATTGTTATCAAAATAAATTTGTCTTTGGCTGCTGCCTATCGTTTTCATTTTCTTGTCTTTTTTTTTTCAGTTCAGTGCAGTAGGTGATGGGACTGCAGGGACAGCAATAAGAAAGTCAGTAGGTACAAGGTTCAGTCCAGGGAAATTCAAAAGCCCGATTCTTAGGATGAAAAACCTATTCCATTTGCACCCAAAATATTTCTCAAAGAGTCCTAAAAATTCCTGCATAGTTAGAAATCTAAAAAGTAAAATTAGGGGCAAAACCAAAGGCTATTTGCATAGAGTTCATTTTCTTTGGAATAAGAAATTTGAAAGTGCAGAATCCCCTGGAGGGGTGTGAATTGTGGAATCCATCCCAGAGCTTTTGATTCAAGGCAGTTAGGGTGGAGTGGAGAATCTACATTTGCAGGAAGTTCACAAATGCTACTGATACTGCCCCATCCGGGAACAATTTTGAGAAGCACCTTTCTACAGTGTGTGTCGCTCCCCTGCAGAAAGTGCAGAATTCCTATGAGGTTACACTGGAACCATCTTGCTACTAAGCCTGACCTTGTATATGTCCATTGAACCATTTTATTCTTGCTAAAGTCTTTATTGTTTGGAGAAACAGAGAGAGAGAGAGAGAGTGCTAGACCAACAACATGGCCACCATTGATTAATGAGCCCCCTGCGGTCCTAGTGCCTTTGGGAGACTGTGGCATGCAGCTTTTGCCCTCAGAGCCCTGCATTTGGGGGAAGGAAATAAGGGGTCTTCTTTTGAAAGTCTTGAAGGACGAAGGCTAGAGGGGCTGGGCCAGGCTACAGATCATTGGAGAAATACCAACCTGACCCTCTCCAAACCCACAACAAAATCTTTTCTTGAGTGATTAGCCCCGGAGAAAGGTGATTTGTTAAAGCTGTGGGCTCCACTGCTTTTGTGTTCTGGGCCTAGGACATCTGGCAGGAGCCAGAGTGCTCTCTGATACCAGGCTTGAGCCCCCCCATTCTCATCCACTGGACTGTGCATCATTGAAACACTGGCTACTCATTCTCATGCTAATCTGTGAACTCAGAGAGCAGATGTGAAACATTTGGTTCTGTTCTTGCTCACTTGTAAAGAAATAATGCAACTTTTTTTTAAAAGGAAAGGGCAGCGCTGGGCTGAGAGAGGGGAGAAGGTGAAGGGGCAGGGGGCATGGGGGTGGGCAGAAAAGGAATTAAACAAAATGAATTCCAGAAAAGAAATAAAAAGTTTACTTAAAGACTTTCTTGATGGACAAAGCACTAAAGTTTATATGAACTCCACTCAAATAAATATAAGGCAGGAAACTCAACTCAATTTCAGAGGAATGAAATACCTTCATCTTGTAAAGCAGATAATATTTATAAGATACAAAGACAGAAAGTTAAAGAAGGTTCTTTAGCAGTGAGTTGCCGTAATTTCTTTTTTACCTTCCTGTACAAATACTTTATCTTATAAGTTTATTCCATCCCCTGAAGATTTGGTGGACAATCTTATGACACACTGTTTTATATTCTCAGTATTACTAGAGAATTGAGATAAGTTTAAGCTAAGCATCGTTAAAAGACTAACATCATATCTATTTTTCTATGCAAATTTCAATTTTCTATTGATTTCATATATGTATATATATTTAAAGAAAGAGGGTTAGATAAATAACATCTTAGCTGCCAGGTATTTAATACTGTTATTCCTCTGTGGTTCATTTGACTAAAGTGCCTATATTATTGATTAAATTGCAAATCTGTTAACGACAACATTGACTCAGTGGAATATCTAGATTTGTTTCCTACACTGTCATCAAGAAAATTCTCAAGGAGAAAGACTTATGATACATTTGCTGATGGCAGACTGTCCCTCTTGCCCAGGATTTGTGACCTATTTAATGCATGCCACAGATACAGGCTGACATCTGCAAAGCATGCCAATTCAAAATTGTTTACAACTCTCACCCAAGTGTCCTCTATGTTCTACCAGCTAGCATCATTCACTTTAACAGTTCTGTTGTGTCAATAGACTGCATGCTAAGTGGCCAGATCATCACCTTCTACCCTTCACCTTTCTTGAGTGTCTTATATCAGTGCTGCAAAAATTTCCCTAGTGATTAGAATAGCCTGGAGTGATGGTTGAACACCTAAAATCCTGCTCCTCACTAAAGATTCTCATTCAATATATCTGAGCATACAGAAATTCTAGCATGCTTAGCAGGAATACCCAGGTGAACCTAGTCAAGTGAAAACACAAGGACAAAAGAGCCTGGGTTTTCTAACCGGGAATGGGTAAGCAGGGAGCTAACAAAAGACCCAAACTGCATGTCTTTATTCCTACTATTGCCTTTTGCAATTCAGGCATTTTAAGAACATGTTTGACTTTTGAGTTTTGAAACCTTCGCGGCACCTATTTTTATTCTACTGTTAATACCTGGAGACTGTCTCATGATCAATGCTATTCACTTGTCTTTCCTGGACGTCTCTGATTCTGGAGAAATGAAGCATGGGAAATTCATTCAGAGATTATGTCTTTCCTCTTTCTGAAAGAAATGGCTCAGGATGGCATCATGGGATCCTAGTAAATAGCTATTTTTAGTTTTCCTGCTCAGAGAAAACACAAAAGAGGGAAAATCTGGTCACATTGTGACACTGTTCTGGGAACCTATGATTGGCCTATTCCTTATTGGACTCACACGTGAAGGTCTTTCTTATCTTATAAATATTCTCCTTCTTTTCCCTACCTGAAAAGTAGACACATAATACATACACACATGCATGTACAAAGTACTTAGATGCATTGATAAATATCTTGTTATTTCTGAAATTTAGGTTTGATATCTTCAGTAAATACCATCATAGGGCTACTTGGCTCATTCAACTCAGATGGCCTAATGCTGAATAGTGAGAATTCACATATAGATTAAAAAGCTCTTTTAGGTCATCTTGAACTCTCACACCGGCCTGTCTGCATCTCAGGTAGCGTCCCTGGGGTGTGTGGCTGGCGGGCGGGGCGCCTGGGGTCGCGGTAGAGCCCCAGGTCTCGGCAGAAGGTGGAACTACAACCCCCAGAAGTCCGAGCGGAACCGGAAGTAAACTGTCATTTTGAACTCTCACACCGCACTGTCTGCATCTCAGGTAGCATCCCTGGGGTATCGCGGCTGGCCAGGCAGGCGCCTGGGGTCGCGGTAGAGCCCCAGGTCTCGGCAGAAGGTGGAACTACAACCCCCAGAAGTCCGAGCAGAACCGGAAGTAAACCGTCATTTTGAACTCCCACACCGGCCTGTCTGCATCTCAGGTAGCGTCCCTGGGGTGTGCAGCCAGGCAGGCCCCTGGGGTCGCGGTAGAGCCCCAGGGCTCGGCAGAAGGTGGAACTACAACCCCCAGAAGTCCGAGCGGAACCGGAAGTAAACCATCATTTTGAACTCTCACACCGGCCTGTCTGCATCTCAGGTAGCGTCCCTGGGATGTGTGCGGCTGGCCAGGTGGGCGCCTGGATCGCAGTAGAGCCCCAGGTCTCAGCAGAAGGTGGAACTACAACCCCCAGAAGTCCGGGCGGAACCGGAAGTAAACTGTCATTTTGAACTCTCACACTGGCCTGTCTGCATCTCAGGTAGCGTCCCTGGGGTGTGCTGCTGGCAGGCGGGGCGGCCGCTATGCGGAAGCTTATTAATACCAAAAATGGGAAACACAACACCAAGGGAAGGTAATACCCTCAAGAAAAAGAAACAGTACACTAGAGGAATCTATCCCTGAACACCGCAACACCATGGGAAAACAATGCAGATCCTCAGCTCGAAGAACAGATGAAGGAATCGACCGTGAAGACTCAAAAAAGAATACAGATGTGCATGATCTCTCTAACAATGAAATTAGAGAAGAAATTGGTAGGATGTTTAAGGAGCTCAACGAAAAAATTGAGCAGATGTCCAATAAAATACAGAGAACATAAACGAAGCAGTTGAAAGGGCAGTCCATAAACTACGGGGAGGAAATGAGAGCAGAAATGAGAACGATGCAAATAGAAATATTATCGCTTAAAAACTCAGTAGATGAAATGAAAAACACAATCGGGGTTCTCAACAGTAGGATGACAGCAGCGGAAGAGAGAATCAGTGAGACTGAAGATGAGCTGCAGAAAGCACTCAGAGAACTACATAAGATGGAAAAAGATCGGAAAATGGATCAGCAACGGAACAGAGAACAATGGGATGAAGCCAGGCAGAACAACATAAGAATCATCGGAGTGTCAGAGGGACAGGAAAGTAACCCCAAGGAAATTAAAACAGTTAAAAACATTATAGCTGAAAAGTTCCCCGAGTTAAAGGACGAAGGCATCCAGATCCAAGAAGCCCGATGTGTACCAGAAAGAAGAGACCCCAATACGAAGACCCCAAGACACATCCTAGTCAAAGTAATGGATGCCATAGACAGAGACATAATTCTTTAGGCAGCAAGATCAAAGAAGGAAATTGTATACAAAGGAGCATCCATTCGACTTTCAGCAGACTTCTCAGAAGACACCCTCCAAGCCCGAAGGCAGTGGTGGGATATAGTAAAAAAAACTTAATGAAGTGAATGACTCAGCAAGAACTCTTTATCCAGCTAAACTCTCACTCAGATTTGAAGTACAGATATACAACTTCTTGGATAAAAAAACAGCTTAGGAACTTTGTAAAATCAAAACCAACCTTAAAAGAAGGACTGAAAGATCTACTATAAGACGAGACATAACCCAAAAAGAACAACCAACCTATACAGAAAGATGGTACAAAATCCCATGACAATCATCTCTCTCAATGTCAATGGTCAAAATGCACCAGTTAAGAGACACAGAGTGGCAAAATGGATCACTAAATTGAATCTGACATTCTGCTGCCTTCAAGAAACACACCTGAACAATCGGAGCAAAGACAGGCTCAAAATAAAAGGCTGGAAAACAATCCTTCACTCAAACAACCCATCCAAAAAGGCTGGGGGTAGCCATACTGGTATCTGACAACATAGACATCAGGCTGAAGAAGGTCAGAAGGGACAGTGAAGGTCACTTCTTAATAGTCAAGGGATGCATATATCAGGAAGAAATCACGCTATTAAACATATATGCACCCAAGGAGGGGCCGGCAAAATACCTAAAACAACTACTAATAGACTTCAAAGAAGACATTGACAGCAACACAATTGTAGTTGGAGACTTCATCACTGCTCTATCAACCCTGGATAGATCAACAAGATTGAAACTTACCAAGGAAATACTGGCCCTAAAAGAAGAGATGGAAGAAAGAGGGCTGGTAGACATATACAGAGCATTTCATCCCCAAAAAAGCTGAATACACTTTCTTCTCCAGTGCACATGGAATATACTCCAAAATAGATCACATGCTGAGCCATAAATCATACCTCCATAAAATCAAGAAGATAGAAATTGTGCCAACTATTTTTTCACACCATGATGCGCTGAAAATAGAAGTTAATTGTACACAAAAATGGAGACCAATACCAAGTACCTGGAAACTAAACAGCTCACTGCTGAACAACCAGTAAGTCATAAAAGAAATCAAAGAGGAAGTCCAAAGATTCCTTGAAACAAATGAGACTGAAGATACGAATTAACAGAACTTGTGGATACAGCGAAAGCAGTGTTAAGTGGCAAGAAACACACCTGAACAATTGGAGCAAAGATTTGAAGTACATAGCTCTTCAGGCATTCATCAGAAAAGAAGAAAAGGCCATCATAAACAATCTGACTTCCCAACTTAAGATCTTAGAGAATGATCAACAAAAGGAGCCCAACCCAAGCAGAAAGAAAGAAATAATAAAACTTAGAGTAGAAATCAATGAGATGGAATGTCAAAAAACAATCCAGAAGATCAACAAAACCAAAAGCTGGTTCTTTGAAAAAATAAACAAGATTGACAAACCACTTGCAAGACTTATAAGAAAAGGAAAAGAGAGAACCCAAATAAATAGAATCAGAAATGAAAACGGGGACATCACAACTGAAAACACAGAAATTCAAAAGATCATCAGAGATTACTATGAGAGCCTGTACGCCACTGAAACAAGAGAACCTAGAAGAAATGGACAAATTCCTGAATTCCTATAGCTTCCCAAGTCTGCAACAAGAAGATTTGGAATACCTCAACAAACCTATCTCCATCGAGGAAATAGAATCGGTAATCAAAAGTCTCCCCAAAACACAAAAGCCCAGGTCCAGATGGATTCACCAGTGAATTCTACAAAACCTTTAAAGAGGACCTACTCTCAATGCTTTTTAAGCTCTTCCGGCAAATTGAAGAAACAGAAACACTGCAAATAGCTTTTTACGAGGCACATATCACCCTGATACCCAAAGCAGACAAAGATGTCACAAAAAGGAAAACTACAGACCAATCTCCCTGATGAATACAGATGCTAAGATCTTCAACAAAATACTAGCAAATAGAATCCAAAGAGTCATCAAAAAGATTGTACACCATGACCAAGTGGAATTCATCCGGGAATGCAAGGATGGTTCAACATCCGCAAGTCAATCAGCATAATACATCATATCAACAAAAAGAAAAATAAAAACCATATGATCATATCAATAGATGCAGAGAAGGCATTTGACAAGATTCAACACCCATTCATGATAAAAGCTCTCCGTAAAATGGGGATTGGAGGAACCTTCCTCAAGATAATCCAGGCCATCTACTACAAGCCCACAGCGAGCATCATTCTCAATGGGGAAAAACTGAAAGCCTTCCCTTTAAGATCAGGGACAAGACAAGGCTGCCCGCTCTCACCACTTCTATTCAATATAGTACTGGAAGTACTTGCCATAGCAATCAGGGAAGAAAAAGACATTAAGGGCATCCAGATAGGAAGGGAAGAAGCCAAGTTATCACTATTTGCAGATGACATGATATTGTACCTGGAAAACCCAAAACTCTCTACCAAGAGGCTCCTAGAAATAATACATTCTTATAGTAGAGTAGCAGGGTACAAAATCAATACCAAAAAGTCAATGGCCTTCCTATATGCAAACAGCGAAAGAGAAGAAAGGGACATTAAAGAAACTATCCCATTCACAATTGCACCGTAGAAAATCAAATACCTAGGAATCAGTTTGACAAAGAATGTAAAGGATCTCTACAAAGAAAACTACAAAACGTTACTTCAGGAAATAAAAAAGAAGACCTGAGGAAATGGAGACACATTCCCTGCTCATGGATTGGAAGGATTAACGTTATCAAAATGGTAATACTCCCTAGAGCTTTATACAGATTCAATGCGGTCCCTATAAAGATACCCATGATGTTCTTCAAAGAAATTGAACAAACACTCCTGAAATTTGTATGGAATAATAAAACCCCACGAATAGCTAAAGCAATCCTTGGGAAAAAGAAGATGGGAGGTATCACTTTCCCCAACCTCAAGCTCTACTACAGAGCAGTTGTATTTAAGACAGTGTGGTATTGGTATAGAGACAGACCTGTAGACCTATGGAATAGAACTGAGTATCCTGAAACGCACTCACAAATATAAAACCACTTAATGTTCGATAAAGGAGCAAAAAATATTAAGTGGAGCAAAGAAAGCCTCTTCAACAAATGGTGCTGGGAAAACTGGGCAGCTACGTGTAAAAAATGAACTTAGACCTCCTTCTAACGCCATGCACAAAAAGTCAGATCAAAATGGATTCTAGATCTCGACATCAGACATGAATCTATAAGGTACATCGAAGAAAACATAAGAGAAACGCTCTCACGACATTGAAACAAAAAGTATCTTTAAAGACGACACACCACTGACCAAGCAAATGGAAGCAATGATAAACAAATGGGATTATATAAAATTGAAAAGCTTCTGCACCTCAAAAGAAACGGTGACCAAGATACAAAGACAATCCACAGAGTGGGAAAGGATATTCACCCAATACCCATCTGACAAGGGGTTAATATCCAGGATATATCAGGCACTGGTAGCACTCCACAAGAAGAAAACAGCCAACCCCATCAAAAAATGGGGAGAAGTAATTAACAGAAGCTTCCCAAAAGAAGAAATTCGAATGGCCAAAAGGCATATGAAAAAGTGCTCTTCATCTTTAATCATCAGGGGAGATGCAAATCAAAACAACAATGAGGTACCATCTCACCTCACAGAGACTGGCACGCATCCAAAACAGCAAGAACAACCGGTGCTGGCATGGATATGGGGAAAAAGGGACTTTCATCCACTGCTGGTGGGAGTGCCGACTGGTCCAGCCCTTTTGGAAAACAATATGGGCATTCCTCCGAAAGCTAGATATTGAGCTCCCATTTGATCCAGCAATAGCACTCCTGGGAATATAACCCGAGACCCGGAAAACACATAGCAGAAACACTATCTGTACTTCTTTATTCATCTCTGCGCTATTCACTATAGCTAGAATCTGGAAACAACCTAAATGCCCGAGAACAGAGGACTGGCTAAAGAAACCGTGGTTCATCTACACTATGGAATACTATGCGGCTGTCAGAAAGGATGAAATTATGAAATTTACCTGCAAATGGATGGACATGGAGTCTATCATGCTGAGTGAAATTAGTCAGAAGGAAAAGGACAGATATAGAATGACTGCATTCATTAATAGGATATAAATAGATACCAGTGTTTTAATAAATATGGGGAAATGGTAATGGCAGATTAAAACTCACCACTGAATATACACAAAGAGACTTAAGTGATAAACTCTAAATATCTGCAT
This sequence comes from Cryptotis parvus, assembly GCA_021461705.1. Classification (NCBI taxonomy): domain Eukaryota; kingdom Metazoa; phylum Chordata; class Mammalia; order Eulipotyphla; family Soricidae; genus Cryptotis; species Cryptotis parvus. Next base: position 17,812 of record JAJIBD010011962.1, read on the forward strand.
GGCTAGCCACAATGTGTAAAATAAGAGGGAGAGAGATGCAGAGACAGAGAGAGATGAGAGAGAGAAAGAGAGGAAACTGGGGTACCTGCTATTAAGGCGGCCTGGGGGGTGGGAGGGAGGGGTACATTGGTGGTGGAAATGGGGCACTGATGGAGGGATGGGTGCTGGAATACTGTATTACCAAGAACCAATTATGAACACCTTTGTAATTGTATGTTTCACGGTGGTATAATAAAAAATTAAAAAAATAAAATAAAATAAAAAGCTCTTTTAAATCTTGACTTCAAGAAAGAGCTAAAAAATGATTCCAACAGAACTGTACTGTGGAAACAATTTAGTCAAAGCACAATGTGCTACATCTTTGAGAAGAGTTTTCTCCTCTTCCCAGAACTATTCACTCATCTCTTGTTCTGATCTCAGTATCATCCTTCAAGACTAGTCTCTGCTTTAGTTCCCACTGACCTAAACTCACAACGTTAAAAATAAAGAATTTTCTACTGAGACTTTTGTTTCTTCACTCATCATCTAGTTACATGTTTTGAATTTATAATGCAGTATAATCATTACCAAATAATTAAAACTTTATCATATTTCACTTATATAGTTAAGTGTCCTTTTCATATCAGTTTGAATTAGATATAAACGTAAATTCCTTTTCAGCAATCTTTTGACCAAATTTTACTTATCTTAAAGGCATTTATTGCCTTCTTTTAATGTTAATGAGCCATCCAACTGTCTATCATTTCTTCTTAATATATTATAAATTAATGCATCAGTCATAGTGACACGCCCTACATTCGTCACATGCTGATGGAATTTAGCAAAGGAAACAGATCTGTGTTCTGATGGCACCTACAGTCTCCCAGTTTCCTCCAGTTGCAAATCAGTACTTCCTCTAAGAGAGGCACACATTTTAAACTAACATATTCCTACTGCTAAGACATCATCAAAATAAGAACTACTACAGGTAATCTATTATCAGGGCTCATACCATGTACTCTTTTTATTATTTTGATCATTTTATATGAGCAAGATATGCTAATAATCTCATTATATTAACTCAAAATTTATTGCTTAAAATCAGTCTTGATAGAATATCATGGAAAAATACTTTAAGTAAGTAGTAATCAATACTCTTTATATCACAGATAGGTAACTAAAAATAGAAAAAAAAATTGGCAAGTTTTCCAATATCATGTATTGATAACAGGTCTTTATATTTAAGAAATGAAGTTCTAGAACTCATGATTTTACCTCAGGACTCATGCTTAAAAGATAATTTTCTCATTTACTGTGGAGTATGTGCAAGACTTGGGGACATTTGGTTCAGGAAGTCAAGCAATCAATAACTGGTTGCCTAATTAGACTTTGTCCAAATATTCATTAAGAAAACTTTCTTAGGATAGAATTTAGCAATACTGTTATGATTTAGAATTTTTGCCTGATACTAATTAGGGCCAGAAATATGATTTATTGGTTTGTTTTTAAATGTGAGATTTTTAAAACTTAATGTACTCTGTTTATATAAATTGATCTATTTATGGCATACAAAGTTTATATCTCATAAGTAAATATGCTATATATTATATCACATATAATATATTATTTATGTATTATTATGTCACTTGTCTTCCAATTGTTCAAAAGATTTGCTCGAGTGGGTGCCAGTAACATCTCCATTTGTTGGGAATGAGGTCCATTAATGTTACTGTTTTTGGCATATCGAATACACCATGGATAGCTTGCCAGGCTCTACCGTGGCTCTGGGTTCATCCCATGGGGGCCCAATTTTTTTCTATGTCAGACCGTCTACCATCCAGGGCCAACAGGGCAGAGCCCTGGGTTCAGACAAGCCTGTTTCATGTCTGCCACCTGCTGATTCAGCTGTGCACCGCAGCCACACTTGCAACACCTCTAGGGGCAGTATACATTATTACAGCATTTAATTTTGCTTTTGGACAAATTTTAAAATCTTTTAATAGATAAATATATGCTTTTCTTTTTGTCTGAAAGATACGGATTCACCACCAGGATCTCACCATTCTACAAAAGAAGTGATCATCGATGTCAAAAGAGGGGTTTGGCAGGGAGATACCATTTCCCCCAAAGCTCTTCAGAGCCACCCTCGAGAACATCATGCGACAATTAGAATGGGAGTGAAAATAGACGGTCGGCAACTACACCACCTCTGCTTCGCTGATGACATGTTCTAATAACACTAAAGCAGCACAAATGCTGGCTGACTTTGACCGAGAATGTGGACAGATAGGTCTACAGCTGAATCTCAACAAGACTATTTTCATGGAAAAATGAACTAGTTCTGGAGGCCCCATTCACTCTCAATGGAACAAACATCTCTGAATGCAGCAGTTATGTGTACCTAGGTCGAGAAGTCAGCATGATGAATGACCTAAAACCTGAGCTGTGCAGGAGGAAGAGAGCGGCATGGACTGCCTTCAAAAACATCGAAGAAATAGCCAAAAGAACAAAGAACCTCCAGCTCCTGGCACATCTCTTTGACCCCACCGTTCTCCCTGCATTAACATACTCCTCAGAGACCTGAGCCCTATGAAAGCAGGATGAGAATGCTATTCGGAGTCTCCCAAAGAGGAATCGAAAGAACTATGCTTGGAATATCACACCTCACTCAAGTGAGAGAAGGAATCGGAGCTCCGACCTCCATCGCTGTTCCAGAGTCAGGGATGCTGTCTCATTTGCCAAGGCATTGAAAATTAGATGGGCTGGACATGTAATGCGATTTGGAGACGACCGCTGGACTAGAGCTGTTACCAACTGGATCCCATGGGATGTCAAAATATCACGTGGCCGCCCACCTACAAGATGAACAGACTTCTTCGTCAAGACCCTGAATGAGCAGTTTGAGGCAAACCAACAAATTTATCCATACCATATCCATTAATTATAATGGTTTTAGGAATTAAAGACAGAAAGAAAGAGAATTAAGACTTATTTCCCTGGATTTTCTTTGAGTTATGTTTTCCTCTTTTCTAATTGCTGCAGCCTATATCAAAGTGGGCAAATTGGCTTTTCATTTTTTACTCCTTAATTTATGTTTGGAAAGAGTTTTTTCTATAAAGAACTTTTATATTAAAATAGAAATCTAGCTGACTTTCATAAATACAGTTTTATCTTTATCTTCATTGGTAATTTTAATTTTAATATTGAAAATTGTTTTCTGGTTGTATCCTCGACTAGTTATTTTATGTACAGGTGGTGCTTCTCTTAATTCTACTATTTTTAATCCAACTACTTTTTAGCCAACAATATTTTCTTATGTTCAAATTAGATCAAGTTGGACATCATTCTGATTTTGACTATTTTGAAATCTTCAAACCCAGTGATTTTGAATTCAGCAACCATCTGGGATTCTGTTTCTCTTCCTTTGCTTTCTGTGTAGTTTTTTCTCTAATCAGAATTGGGACACTTGATAGATGACCTGGGCAGACTTTAAACTAGAACAGAATGTGAGGATCTTTCTACTGCATGGATACACAGCGCTATATGAAGATGGGAACGGTAACAGGAAAGTTTATACTCATTTCTCATTTCACCTAACTGACAAATTGGCCCTCTACTCTTTGAACTGACTTATTTATTATGGCATTGGAACAACATGCCATAATCAACCCTCCTCATGGGGTAGTTCTTATCTTCACAAAGGTTTTCCCTTATAATACTTTGGGTAGCACTTGCCCACAAATCTAAACTATGATTCTACTTTTCTTTTATGCATTTTGCATCTTTCATTTATCTTTCATGCATTTTGGTCTTCTTGTTCCAATTTATCCTTTTTTACTTGGTGGATAGAGACTGTCAAGGATTAATCCCAGACCTCATACATGCATTCTACTCCTGAGTTACATCCCTGAAAACACTTTGATTTTTTCTTCATGTGTTAAGGAATTAACTTTGGGTGAAAACTGATTTTTCATCTTTATCTAATTTCTCATGAATGATTGTAAAGATTATTAAGAAGTAGCAGAAATGCTGAATGAAGCAATTATGCCATTTTTATAACTATCTATGAGAATCCATGACCTTAAGTAACCAGATCAGAAAACAAAATTTTATATTATCCTCAAAACTTTAGTTGCATTCAAAATGCAACTAATTTAAAAATGAAAAATACAGGAAGTTTTTATGCTATTTTAGAAACACAGGTCAATCATAATATATTTTAAAATTAATACTGAAATCTGACCCTTTGAAAGAATAAAGATGCAATCAGTCCGAATAATATCTTAGAATGACTTACAGAATAGTAAAACTTGCAACTTTATCATGGGAGTGACTATGATCCTATTTAAAAAAATAAAACAAACTGAAGCACCATAATTACTAGACATCAGAAAACAAAGCAAAAATTTTATTTTTAATTTAAATTTTTAATTTAATTAAATTACTGATTTCCCAAGTTATTCATAGTTGAGTGTTAGGCATATAATGTCAGTATCAAAATCCTAAAGCATTCTCAGTCTCTGTAAAAAGCATTAGACAAAATAAATATAAATATGAATAAGTATTATAAAGGTTATCTGGTCCAGAGATAAGTGCATCTGGTAAGGCACTGTCTTCCAGTTCATTATCGATTTGCTTGAGCGGGCACCAGTAACATTTCCATATGACCTGTCTCATGCAAGTAGAGCCCAAGGGCACCTGCTTGCTCCAGGAACATAAAGAGCCTCAAACCATTCCATCAGGTCATGGGAATGGGGTCTATATTGTTACTGGTATTTGGCATATCAAATACGACACGGGTAGCTTGCCAGGCTCTGCCGTGTGAGTAGCATACTTTTGTAGTCATCTCAAAACCCAGCATTTATTGATGAATGACGCGGCCGCTTGCGGCCACACGAGCGGGCTGTGGTAGGCTGGTCTGCTGGGTGGAGTTCTGATGAAGGGGAAGTCCAGATGTGGAAAACGGAAGCCCTCATGGAGTAGGGGGTCGTCTGGCTTGTTGTGAGCCTCTGTTGGGGTGGTAGGCCAGGGCTAGAACCTGCCATTCCTCCCAGGCGCCTCATGAGTGGTGGGCACAGGGAGAGCCAGTAACATCTCTGCCCCATGTCTGTAAGTCTCTCTGGTAAGGCATTTGCCTTATATGTAACCGACCTAGATTTGATCCCTGACACCACAATGGTCTCCCCACCACCATCAGGAGTGATCCCTGAGAAAATAGTCGAGATTAAACATTAAATGCTGAAGAATGCACCTCTCTCTCTCTCATAACACACAGAGAAAGAAATATATATAATTCTTTTTAATAATTTGAACACTCAGTTGTGGAAAACATAAACCAATGCCATACCTAAAGATCAAGTTATAGAAGTACTCCTTAAATAACATAATTAGAGAAGTATGCTTGCTATTTTGCAATCATTTCCCATTTTTAATATTTTTTAAAAGTTCTAACCAATGTTATGTTGCAAAAAAAAACCCTTAAATGTTCTGGAAAACTGTATTTAAAATTTATATCAACTAGTAGTTAGATGATAGAAAATGATTAGGACAGGACAGGAGCTATAGCACAGTGGATGGGGTGCTTGCCTTACTTGTGGCAACCAGGGTTCTGTCCCAGCAAGCATATGCTCCCCCAAGGCAGCTAGGAGTGACTCCTGAGTGCAGAGCCTCCTGGCACCACCTGGTGTGAAGCCAACAAGAACAACGGCAAAAAATTAAAACAGGTAAATAATGGTGCAAGTTATTGAACATATATAATAATAGCTTGAGAATATATTGGGGAATGATCATGAAACAAAATTGGAAAATGATTCACTCTCAAACCGATCCTAGATCAAAACTATTTGGAATGCCTATTTAGAAATTGTAGTACTTTTATAAAGCAAATAAGTTTTCTTTCTTAGGTTGTGCAGTAGAGCTCAATAGATAGTAATGATTTAAATGCATAAATCAATGTGAATACACATTTTTTCTAGTGCACATGGAACATACTCCAAGACAGACCATATACTGAGCCACAAAGCATACCTCAACAAAATAAAAAAGATTGAAATTGTGTCAACTACCTTTTCAGATCACTATGCACTGAAAATAGTAGTTAACCATATACAGAATCAGGGAGCCAAACCAAGCACCTGGAAATTAAACAGCTCACTGCTGAACAACAAACGGGTCATAGAAGAAATCAAACAGGAAATCCAAAGATTCCTAGAAACAAATGACAATGAAGACACCAACTATCAGAACTTGTGAGACACAACAAAAGCTGTGTTAAGAGGAAAGTTCATAGCTCTGCAAGCATTCATAAGGAAAGAAGAAAGGGCCCACATAAATAACCTGACCTCACAGCTGAAAATACTAGAAAAAGACCAACTAAAGAAGCCCAAACCAGGCAGAAGGAAGGAAATAATAAAACTTAGGAAGGAAATCAACGAGCTGGAAACCAAAAAAAACAATCCAAAAGATTAATGAAACCAAGAGCTGGTTCTTTAAAAAATTGAATAAGATTGACAATCCACTGGCAAGACTTGTAAGGATAGGGGAAAGAGTGAACCCAAATAAACAGAATCAGAAATGAAAATGGTGACATCACAACAGAAAAAACAAAAATCCAAAAGATCATCAGAGATTACTTTAAGAACCTGTATGCCACAAAACATGAGAACCTAGAAGAAATGGATAAATTCCTGAAGTCCTATAACCTCCCACGATTGAAACAAGAAGACCTCCAATACCTAAATAAGCCTATCACCATCGAGGAAATGGAAACAGTAATTAAAAGTCTGCCCAAACACAAAAGCCCAGGTCCAGATCAGTTCACTAGCGAATTCTACCAAACCTTTAAGGAAGACCTACTGCCTGTCCTGTTCAAGCTCTCCCAGGAAATAGAAGAAACAGAAACACTCCCAAACAGCTTCTATGAGGCACATATCACCCTGATACCCAAAGCAGGGAGAGACAACACAAAGAAGGAAAATTACAGACCAATCTCCTTGATGAACACAGATGCTAAGATCTTCAACAAAATACTAGCAAACAGAATCCAAAGATTCATCAAAAAGATCATGCATCATGACCAAGTCCGAATCATTCCAGAAATGCAAGGATGGTTCAACATTCGCAAATCAATCAACATAATACATCATATCAATAAGAGAAAAAATAAAAACAATATGGTCCTATGGATAGATGCAGAAAAAGCATTTGACAAGATCCAGCACCCATTCATGATTAAAACCCTCCAGAAAATGGGAATTGAAGGAATCTTCCTCAAGATAGGCAAAGCCATCTACCAAAAGCCCACAGCCAGTATCATTCTCAATGGGGAAAAATTGAAAGCCTTCCCTTTAAGATCAGGAACAAGACAAGGTTGCCCTCTCTCACCCCTTTTATTCAATATAGTACTGGAAGTATTCGCCATAGCAATCAGAGAAGAAAAGGACATTAAGAGCATCCAGATAGGCAAGGAAGAAATCAAGCTATCATTATTTGCAGATGGCATGATATTATACTTAGAGAACCCTAAACTCTCGACCCAAAATCTCTTAGAAACAATATATATGCATAGTAGAGTGGCAGGGTACAAAATCAATACCCAAAAGTCGGTGGCTTTCCTATACACAAATAACGAAAGAGAAGAAAGGGATATTAAGAAATCAATTCCATTCACAATTGTGCCACAGAAAATCAAATACCTAGGACTATCAGCTTAACCAAGTGTGTAAAGGACCTATACAAAGAGGAACTACAAGACACTACTTCAAGAAATAAAAGAGGACACTAGGAAATGGAAACACATTCCCTACTCATGGATGGGGAGAATTAACATTGTAAAGATGGTAATACTCCCTAAAGCTTTGTACAGATTAAGTGCGGTTCCTATAAGGATATCCATGCCATTCTTTAAAGAAATTGATCAAACACTCCAGAAATTCGTATGGAATAACAAACCCCCCACGGATAGCTAAAGCAATCCTTGGGAAGAAGAAGATGGGAGGCATCACCTTTCCCAACCTCAAACTGTACTACAAAGCAGCTGTAATTAAAACAGCGTGGTACTGGAATAAAAACAGACTTGTGGACCTATGGAATAGAGTTGAGTATCCTGACAGCCACCCTCAAAGACATGATCAGCTCATCTTTGATAAAGTTGCAAAGAGTCCAAACTGGAGTAAGGAAAGCCTCTTCAAAAAGTGGTGCTGTGAAAACTGGACAGCTACATGTAAAAAAATGAATTTGGACCTGTGTCTAACACATTGCTTTATCAGATCAAAATGGATTAAAGATCTCAATATCAGACCTGAATCCATGAAGTACATTGAAGAAAATATAGGAAAAACCCACCACGACATTGAAGCTAAAGACAGCTAAAGACAGCTTCAAAGGTGAAACACCATTAACAAAGCAACTAGGAAGACAATATAAACATATGGGACTACATGAAACTGAAGAGCTTCTCCACCTCGAAAGAAACAGTGACCAAGATAGAAAGACAGTCCACAGAATGGGAAAGAATATTCACCCAATACCCATCTGATAAGGGGTTAATATTTAGGATATATCAGGCACTGGTACAGCCAACCCCATTAGAAAATGGGGAGAAGAAATGAACAGAAACTTTGACAAGGAAGAAATTTGAATGGCCAAAAGGCATATGAAAAATTGCACATCATCACTAATCATCAGAGAGATGCAAATCAAAACAACAATGAGATATCACCTCACACCACAGATACTGGCTCATATCCAAAAGGGTAAAAGCAACAAGTGCTGGCGTGGATGCAGGGAAAAGGGGACTCTCATACATTGTTGGTGGAAATGTCAACTTGTACAACCTTTCTGGAAAACAATATGGACATTCCTCCAAAGACTAGAAATTGAGCTCCCTTTTGATCCAGCCATGCCACTCCTGGGAATATACCCTGGGAAGCCAAAAACACACAGCGGAAACACAATCTGTACTTTTATTTTCATAGCAGCACTATTCACAATAGCCAGAACCTGGAAACAACCAGTATGCCCGAGAACTGATGACTGGATAAAGAAACTGTGGTACATCTACACAATAGAATACTATGCAGCTGTTAGAAAAAATGAAGTTATGAAATTTGCCTATAAATGGATGGACATGGAAAGGATCATGTTGAGTGAAATTAATCAGAAAGAACGAGAGAGACATAGAATGACTGCATTTATTTGCATGACATAAATATATCAGGTGATCTTACCAAATGTGGAAATTACCACAAACGTGTGGGAGTCAGAGGTTAGGTAAGATAGAGAAGGGAACATGTGTGAATAAATGTCAAAAGGTCTGATACCAACATAGAACTGAGCAATAAATACAGGCAAAAAATGCACTAGATGGCTTCTAAGTTGTACTATGTGACCGAAACCTCCAAACGTGAACAACGTTGTAATTGTATATCTCACGGTAGTATAAAAAATGTTTAATTAAATAAAAAAAGAAATTAATCCTGGCAGTGCTCAGGAAATCATACGGGATGCCGGGGATCGAACCCGGGCCCGGCACAGGTGGGCTGCATGCAAGGCAAATGCCCTATCTGCTGGACTATCGCTCCGGCCCCCTTTAATACATCTTGAATTGACTTTTTTCTTTTACTTATTGGGAGATGCCCAGTGATCTTCAGAAGTTACTCCTGGCTCTGTACTCAGGAATTACTCCTGGAATGCTCAGGGACCATATTGGACGCTGGGGATCGAACCTGGGTCTGGGTCAGAAGCATGACAGCAAAACTCCCTCCCCTGCTCTGGCCCATGAATTGACTTTAGTGTAAGGTATGAGATAGGATCTGAGTTCATTTTCTTATATGTGACTGAAAAACTTCCCCAGCACCATATTTTGAAGTCTTTCCCTTGCACTCTTCATGCTCTTAACTTCTTTGTTGAAGATATACTTGAGAGTGTATCTCTGGTCAGTAAATTTTTGTTTAATTGATCTGAGAATTTGTCTCTATTCTAATACTAATAGCAATCTATTGTCTTGATTGCTATAGTTTTATGACCTAATTTTTTTAAAAAATATTTTATTATAACATCATGAGATATACAATTACAAAGATGGTAATGTTTGTGTTTTGGTCAAACAGTGTTCCAGACCCATCCCTCCACCATTTCCCACCACCAATGTCCCCTATTCCCTCCCCCTCCCACCTAGTTTGCCTCTATGGCAGGTTCTTTATCTCTTTTCTCTCTCTCTCTCTCTCTCTTCTCTCTCTTCCTTCTCTTACATATTGTGGATTGTAATACATACACTTAGAGGTTATCATGTGTATCTTTTTGCCTGTATTTAATGTTCAGTTCTAGGTTGGTATTAGCACTTTCGACAATTATTAGAACACTGTTCCCTTCTCAGTCTTACCTAACCTCTGACTCCCACACATTTGTAGTAATTTCCACCTTTGACAAGAACTGCTGATCCACATTTTGCCTGACCTTGGATATTGGTATCATAATATATATACATATATATACATATATTGTATAGAATATATGTATATATGATATAATGATTGCATTTATTTGCATGACATATATATATATATGTATATATATGTCATGCAAATAAATGCAATCATTCTATCTGTCTTTTTCTTTCTGGCTAATTTAACTCAACACGATCCTCTCCATGTCCATCCAGCTTTATGTCTAGTTTAAATTTTAAGGGAAGTGTCATCCATCTTCGTTATCCCTAGGACAGTTTTATGTATTTTGGCCTTTTCTTTTTTTCTGATGAATGCTTGAAGAGCTATGAACTTGCCTCTTAACACTGCTTTCGCTGTATCCCACAAGTTCTGGTAATTCGTGTCTTCAGTCTCATTTGTTTTCAGGAATCTTTGGATTTCCTCTTTGATTTCTTTTATGACTTGCTGGTTGTTCAGCAGTGAGCTGTTTTGTTTCCAGGTACTTGGTATTGGTCTCCATTTTTGTGTACAATTAACTTCTATTTTCAGCGCATCATGGTCTGAAAAAATAGTTGGCACAATTTCTATCTTCTTGATTTTATAGAGGTATGATTTATGGCTCAGCATGTGATCTATTTTGGAGTATGTTCCATGTGCACTGGAGAAGAAAGTGTATTCAGCTTTTTTGGGGATGAAATGCCCTGTATATGTCTACCAGCCCTCTTTTCTTCCATCTCTTCTTTTAGGGCCAGTATTTCCTTGGTAAGTTTCAATCTTGTTGATCTATCCAGGGTTGATAGAGCAGTGTTGAAGTCTCCAACTACAATTGTGTTGCTGTCAATGTCTTCTTTGAAGTCTTTTAGTAGTTGTTTTAGGTATTTTGCTGGTCCCTCATTGGGTGCATATATGTTTAATAGCGTGATTTCTTCCTGATATATGTATCCCTTGACTATTAAGAAGTGACCTTCACTGTCCTTTCTGACCTTTTTCAGCCTGAAGTCTATGTTGTCAGATACCAGTATGGCTACCCCAGCCTTTTGGATGGGTTGTTTGAGTGAAGGATTGTTTTCCAGCCTTTTTATTTTGAGCCTTTCTTTGCTCCGATTGTTCAGGTGTGTTTCTTGAAGGCAGCAGAATGTCGGATTCAATTTGCCACTCTGTGTCTCTTAACTGGTGCATTTAGACCATTGACATTGAGAGAGATTATTGTCATGGGATTTTGTGCCATCTTTCTGTATAGGTTGGTTGTTCTTTTGGGTTTTGTCTCGCTCTTAGAGTAGATCTTTCAGTCCTTTTAAGGTTGGTTTTGAGTTTACAAAGTTCCTAAGCTGTTGTTTATCCAAGAAGTTGTATATCTTTCCTTCAAATCTGAGTGAGAGTTTGGCCGGATAAAGAATTCTTGCTGAGGCATTCATTTCATTGAGTTTTTTTTTTTTTTTTTTATATCCCACCACTGCCTTCGGGCTTGGAGGGTCTCTTCTGAGAAGTCTGCTGAAAGTTAAATGGATGCTCCTTTGTATACAATTTCCTTCTTTGATCTTGCTGCCTGAAGAATTATGCCTCTGTCTATGGCATCCATTACTTTGACTAGGATGTGTCTTGGGGTCTTCCTATTGGGGTCTCTTCTTGCTAGTATGCGTTGGGCTTCTTGGATCTGGATGCCTTCGTCCTTTAACTCGGGGAACTTTTCAGCCAGGATGTTTTTAACTGTTTTAATTTCCTTGGGGTTACTTTCCTATCCTTCTGGGACTCCAATGATTCTTATGTTGTTCCACCTGGCTTCATCCCACTGTTCTCTGTTCCGTTGCTGATCCATTTTCTGGTCTTTTTCCATCTTATGTAGTTCTCTGAGTGCTTTCTGCAGCTCATCTTCAGTCTCACTGATTCTCTCTTCCGCTGCTGTCATCCTACTGTTGAGAGCCACTATTGTGTTTTTTCATTTCATCTACTGAGTTTTTAAGCGATGATATTTCTATTTGCATGGTTCTCATTTCTGCTCTCATTTCCTCCCGTAATTTACTGACTGCCCTTTCAACTGCTTTGTTTATGTTCTCCTGTATTTTGTTGGACATGTGCTCCATTTTTTGTTTGAGCTCCTTAAACATCCTACCAATTTCTTCTCTAAATTCCTTGTCAGAGAGATCATGCACATCTGCATTCTTTTTTGATTCTTCAGGGTTGATTTCTTCATCTGTTCTTCGAACTGGGGATCTGCGTTTTTTCCCCAGGGTGTTGCGGTGTTCAGGGATAGATTCCTCTAGCGTACTATTTCTTTTTTTCTTGAGGATATTACCTTCCCTTGGTGTTGTATTTTCTATTTTTTGTATTAATAAGTGGCCGCATGATCGCCACCTGCCCAGCCAGCTGCACCCCCCAGGGAGAATACCTGAGGCAGAGACAGGCTGGTGTGAGAGTTCAAAATGTCCCTTTATGTATTTTGGGGTTATATCACTCCACATAAATTTTAGCAGCATTTGGTCTGTACCAATAAAAACTCATATTTTGTACATAAAATATATAATAAAGGATCAATAAATGACAAAAGACAACAGACCTGAGAGTCAGTCTACAAAACTGAACATACCTTGTGGGGTTTGGGGAGATTGAGAGAGGTCTTTCGTAGGAAAGTGAACGCTCTTATAGTTGATATGGTATTGAAATGTTGTATGGATGAAACTATTATTAACATTATTGTAATCATTGAGCCTAAGTAAAAATGAAGATTATTAATATTGCATACTTATTTCCTAATAATATGACTAAAATGTATTCTGTGTATAAAGCAATAATCAGAGTTAAAAAGAAAAAGAAAAATCTTTCATTGAAATAAGTGTTATTCTAATACATACCTTCAGTGTCACAAGTAAACTAAATATAGAATCTATACCTACGTTAGTTAGCGTTATAGGCAAAAACTACAAGGCTAAGAGATCAGAAGTACATAAGATTACTTTCTTAGTTTTTTAAAAACTGAAGTGCATTTCCACTTTGAATGCTGCTTTTCTATAAGTGGCAGAAATGTAATTTTAGTCCATTCTTATTAATATCATGGTGTCCTAATCCCAAGCACCCTTGTCAGTCTTCTGTACTCATATATCTTTCTTAGTCATGGTAGAGTGCCAAAACATCAGACAGAGTATGTTAATTTCCCACTCTTGCCCATCCAAAAGGCATTGGATCAACTTCATTTTATCCTACCTGGCATTGATCACTAGTTCACACAACTATGTCTTGCTTTGTTTTAGCCTCTTTTGCAGTTATATTTTTGTTGTTGTTGTGGGGCAACACCAGGCAGTGCTCAGAACTTATTGTTTGCCCTGCAGTCAGGGATCACTCCTGGTGGTATTTTGGTGATCATATGTGGTGCCAGAAAATGAACCTGGGTTGGATGCTTATACGGTAAGCAATTGCCTTACTTGCTGTGCTATCTCTTTAGACCTTAACCTATACTCTGCTGCATTCTCATTCCTATTCCATCTCTGTTGCTTTTGTGAACATTCTCCATGCCTCTGCATCTTTCATATATTCCTTATGTATTGCTGTTGCTGCTTATTGCTAAGAAATACCATAGTTTCTCTACTTTTCTATACTTATATTGCAACAAGTTGGGAAATAAATCCCTTTGCTTCTTTTCTTCTTGAGCCCTGCCTCGGGCAAAATATCATGGCTATCATAATAGGGACTACATTGTATCTGTACAATGCTTTGGGGATTATTGCCATTTTGAATATGCTAATCATTCCAATACATGAGCAAAGGTTGTGTTTCCATTTCCTTGTGTTCTCGTTTATTGATTGAAGTAATGTTTTGTAGTTTTCTTTAATTAAGCTGACTCCAAGGTTCTTGATTTTCTGAGGCACAGATAAAAGGATTATTATTTTTAGTAGCTCTTCGCTTTTATTATTTGTATACAAGAAAGACCTGGGCTTTTGCATATTAATTTTGTAGACTGCCTCTTTACTATACAAATCTATTGTTTCTAGGAGCTTATTGGCAGAGTCTTTAGAATTTTCTTAGGATCTTGTCATCTGCAAATAGTGAAAGCTTTCCTATCTGCATGCACTTGATATCTTTTTCTTGCCTGATTGCTGTGGCAAACATTTCCAGTACTATATTGAATAGAAGTGGTGAAAGTAGGCAACCTTGTCTTTTGGACTTGTGGTAAATGGCTTTGACTATTGTTGGGGATGCCGCCGGGGTCCCCGACAGTGTCAGGACAGAAGTTCTCTTCTACTCTGAGGATGCCGGTGGAACAGATGAAAACTCACGAGTCGGTGCAGTTCCAAAAAGCCTTTTAATAGTACAAAAGCTCTTCCACAGCAATCCAATATAATGAAAGAACTCTAGCTCTGGTCTAAACTTAGACCATACAAAAGAGCCTAAATCTCCCACCAAAGAAAGAGGATCTCACCGAGAGGAGTCCTTCCAAAAAGAAGGATCAAAAGGCCAAGGAGCAAAAACCTGAGGAGGCCTCAATTCAGTCCCCTTATATACACCAAAGTAACCCAACAGGGAGGGTCAAGTCAACAAAGAACTCTAAACAGAGTGTAGAAGGGCTGTGCCACACCCTATTTCAGGTAGAAACAAAGATTATGCCAAGGACTAATCCCGAGATTATTTCTTATGTAAAACACTAGAGAAAGAGAGAGATAGAGAGAGGGCTGATATAAAGTAATACATCTTAATTTCATGAGCTTCATGTAATCTAGATGGTACCAAAAGGTCCTTCTTACTTATTATCTGCACCAGGGTGACTCTAAGTATCTTGTTCTCCATATACTGAAAAGGTCATACTCACCTGCTCGAAAGCAAACTGTATGATCCTTCCTATAGCCTTCCTATAGTCTCAACGTAGCCATGGTGGTAGTCTCCTGGTAAATTATAACTGTCCCAGCTGGGAGCAGTGGGTATAAAGAGGAGCTGTGCCCAATCTAGCAAACATAGAAGTCTTAGTAGATGTATAAGTCTGAAGTTATTCAGTCAAGGTAACTTCTGTAACTTCCACACCCTCTAGCAGTGTTTACATAGAAGAGAGGTCTCATTAGAATGAACCTTGGCTTAAATAGATTAAGCTGTGAGTGGGTAAAAACCAAAGCTCCAGATTAGCTAAATCTGTCATTCAATAGACTATGTTGAGGAAAATTCTTTCAATTCCCATCTTATTGAGTGTGTTTATCATGAATGGATGCTGGGTTTGTCAACTTCTTTCTCTGTGTCTATTAATTTAATCATGTTATTAAAAACTGAAGTGCATTTCCACTTTGAATGTCCACCCAGCAGACCAGCCTATCACAGCCCGGCTCATAAGGCCACAAGCAGCCATGCGGTTCATCAATAAATGCTGGATTTAAAGATAATACAAGATTATGCTACCCACACAGCAGAGCCTGGCAAGCTACCTGTGTCGTATATGATATGCCAAATACCAGTAACAATTATAGACCTCATTCCCATGACCTGATGGAATGGTTTGAGGCTCTTTATGTTCCTGGAGCAAGCAGGTGCCCTTGGGCTCTACTTGCATGAGACTGGACATATGGATATGATACTGGTGCCTGCTCGAGCAAATCGATGATGAACGGGAAGACAGTGATACAGTGACAGTGATACAGTGATTTTTATGTTTTACTGATATGGCGTATTATATTGAATGACTTACATCACTTGATCACTTGACATCCCGTTATTCATTGATTTGTTCGAGCAGGTGCCAGTAACATTTCCATTTGCCCCTATCACATACCAGTGTAGTCCAATGGCATCTGGTTGCTTCAGGAATACCAAAAGCCTCAAACCTTTCGTTCAGGGTCTTGACTAAGAAGTCTGTTCATCTTGTAGGTGGGCAGCTACATGATCTTTTGACATCCCATGGGATCCAGTCGGTAACAGCTCTAGTCCAGTGGTCATCTCCAAATCGCATTACATGTCCAGCCTATCTGATTTTCGATGCCTTGGCAAGCGAGACAGCGTCCCTGACTCTGGAACAGCAATGGAGGTCGGAGCTCTGGATTCCTTCTTTCACTTGAGTGAGGCATGATATTCCAAGCATAGCTCTTTTGATTCCTCTTTGGGAGACCTGAATAGTGTTCTCATCCTGCTTTCATAGGGCCCAGGTCTCTGAGGCGTATGTTAATGCAGGGAGAATGGTGGAGTTGAAGAGATGTGCCCAGAGCTGGAGGTTCTTTGTCTTTTTAGCTATTTCTTCAATGTTTTTTGAAGGCACGCCATGCTGCTCTCTTCCTCCTGCACAGCTCAGGTTTTAGGTTTTTCATCATGTTGACTTCTCGACCTACTTACACATAACTGCTGCATTCAGAGATGTTTGTTCCATTGAGAGTGAACGGGGCCTCTGGAGCTAGTTCATTTCTCATGAACATAGTTTTGTTGAGATTCAGCTGTAGACCTATCTTTCCACATTTTCAGTCAAAGTCAGCCAGCATGTGTGCCATTTGGCTAATGTTTGGTGTTATTAGAACGATGTCATCAGTGAAGCAGAGGTGGTCAGATAGTTGCCGACCGTCTATCATCACTCCCATTCCTTCCCATTCTAATTGTCGCATGATGTTCTCGAGGGTATCGCTGAAGAGTTTTGGTGAAATGGTATCACCCTGCCGAACCCCTCTTTTGACATGGATGGATGTCATTGATGTCATCGAATGACTTACATATGTTAAACAATCCTTGATAGCCTGGATGAATCACGGTGTATGAGCTTTTGAATGAGTTGCTGAATTCTATTTGCTAGTATTTTGTTGACCATGTTTACACATGTGTTCATCAGGAATAGCAGCTTGTAATTCTCCTTTTTGGCAATGTCTCTGTTTGTTTCTGGTGTCAGGGTGATGTTTGCTTCATAGAAACTGGGAGAGTTTCTATTTCTTCAACTTTCTAGAAAAAGACTGGAAAATATTGGGAGTAGGGAAAATATTTAAAGGTTTGGAAGAACTCACTAGTGTATCCATCTGTACTTGGGTTATTGTTTTGGGGAAGAATTTTTATTACCCTTTCAATTTCTCAGCAGGTATTGGTCTGTTCAGATTTTCCTTTCACCTTGGTTCAGCCTTTGGAGTTTACGTTTCCAGGAATTTATCCATTTCCTCTATGTTCTCTCATTTCATAAAAGATTTTCAGCATAATTTCTGAAGATATAGTTTTTGTGATGTATCTTGTGATGTCCCCCATTTCATTTTTCATTCCATTTATTGGATTTCTCTCACTCTTTCTTCGTGAGTCTTGTTAGCAGTTTATCAGTCCTGTTTAGTTTTTCAAAGACTCAGCTCTTGGTTACATTGATCTTTCAGACTTTTTGATTCCAATTCATAAATTTTCATCTAAATTTTATTACTTCCTTCCATCTGCCTGCTTTGGGCTCATTTGGTTATTTACAAGTTTCCTAAGTGGCACTATCCAGTAATTTTTGTGGGCCCCTTTTTCCTTTCTTATGAATGCTTCTGCAGCTATGAACTTTCTTCTTACACTGCTTTTGCTGAGTCCCACAATTTCCTGTAGTTTGTTTCCTCATTCTCATTTGAATCAGGAAACTTTAGATTTCCTCATTGAGTTCTTCTCTGACTCACTGGTTGCTCAATAATGATATATTTAATTTCCAAGTGTTAGAGTTATTTCTCCATTCCTTTGTGTGAATATCTTCTATTTTCCGGACATCATGTTCTGGGAATATTGTTGATACAATTACTATGTTCTTGACTTTGTGGAGGTATGTTTTGTGTCTCAGCATGTGGTCTATTTTGGAGAATGTTTCATATCCATTGGAGAAATTTGTGTATTTGCCATTGGGGGTGAAAAAAACATATATATATATAGTCTCTCTTCCATTTTTTCCTTCAAAGTGTATATTTGTTTACTGACCTTAATCCAACTGATCATCTATGGAGAGGTGAGAGTGTGGTGCTGAAGTTTCCAACTGTTACTGTGTTGCTATCAATGCCTTTTTTTCAAGTCTATTAGCAATTGTTTTAAGTATTTCACTGGTCCGTCTCTAAGTGCATATATGTTAGGAGTGTAAATTCTTTCTGCTGTACATATATATGTACATATATATATGTATATATATATATATATATATAAAGGTTTAAACCACAGCATCTATTTTCTCACAGGGGTAGAGATTGAGAAGCCCAAGATTAAGGTGTCAGAAGATTTGGTTTCTGATCAGGGCTCTTTATAGCTTCTGATTTGTACCTCAGGTTCTGTCCTCACAGAGCTTCTTCTCTGTATTTGTAGAGAGGTAGCTCTCTGCTGCTCTTTGTGCAAGGTCCCAAATCCTGTTGGATTAAGACACTATATGACCTCATTGAGGCTTAATCCAGACCCCTAAGGGCCCTATGTAGGATTTCCTGAAATAATGACAAAGCATTTGGATGTTTCTACGCATGCTAACAAGCTCAACTTCTTTGTTTTATTCTTTTTAAATTTTATTTTAGTAACTGTAGCTTTACAATTTTATAGTATTGTCAATGGTAGGTTTATGCATACAAAAATCTAACACCACATATCCCCACGGCAGTGTGTCCATTTTAAAGGTTAAAATTTTGTCTATCATTATCATCTTTTTAAAAAGTAAAATAAATCTATTCATTGATATCATGGAAAATCATTATTTCATTTTTATAAAGCTTGTGTAAATTAGCACAAACATTTTTTCATCTCATAATTGCAAATTCATTTATAATTCATTTTATTTTTATAGCTGAAATCTCATAAAACATGATACTATCTTTGCTGGAAATATGGCATCAAAACAAGGAGAAGTGAAGAAATGACACTGCTGTCTCTTATAACCTTCTGAGCCTGAAATCTATGTCATCTAATAGTTTGGTCACCCTGGCCTTTTCGAGGGAGTTATTTGCTTGAAGGATTGCCTTCCAAACTTTAATATTGAGTCTGTGTTTCCTCTAAGTATTCAATGTGTTTCTTGCAGACAGCAGAATCTTGGATTCAGTTTTTTCTTGTCCATCTTGCCATTCTTTGTCTCCTAATAGGTAAGAGCCCACTAACTTGAGAGAAACTGTTGTCATGGAGCTTTGGGCCACCTTTTGTAAGAGTTTGACATGTTTGCATGACTTGCCTTATCTTAAAGTAGCCCCTTAAGTTCTTTTCTTTAAGTAAAGATGGTTCTGTGACTTAGTTCTTGAGTTTTTTTATCTGTGAAGTTGTGTATCATTCATTTGAACATGAATGAGAGTTGGGCTGGGTAAAGTATTCTTGGTGAGGTGTTCATTTCATTGAATGTTTGTACTATATCCCACCACTGTCTTCAGATTCTCATGTTGTTTGGGAAATCTACTGTGAATATTAAGGATATTCCACAGAATATAATTTCCTTCTTTGATCTTGCTGCTTTCAGTATTCTATCTCTATCTAATGTTTTTGTCATTCTAATTAAGATGTGTCTTAGAGTATTTTTAATTTGGATTTCTTTTAGCTGGAACCCTTCTAGCTTCCTGGAAAATGGTGCATGCACTCTCTAGCTCTGGGAGCTTCTCAGCAATGATGTTATCAACTATTGATTCTTCATCTAGGCCCTCTGGGACTCTGATGATTCTTATGTAATTTATCCCAAATTTCTCTTATCAGCTGTTCATTTATTGTTAAGACTTTTGCTCACCTTCTGTTATTGTCTCAAGGTTTTCTGCACCTTGTCTGGGAGCTCACTGAGTTTGCTCTCAATAGCTATTACTGTGCTGGTGAGTTCTTCCAGTGAATTTCTCATTTTGTCTAGAAAGTTTTCTAGTTCCTTCATTTCTGTTTGTAGTTTACTCATTACTGTTCTCATATCTTCTTGTATTTTCTTGGCTGTCTGAGATCATTTTTTCTTAGAGCTTGTTAAATATCCTAAGCATTTCCACTGTGAATTTCTTTACAGAAAAACTATATATGGATTGAATCCTCAGGATTACAATTTTAGCACACTTCCCATAGTGGCACTCTGCACTGATTTCCTTTTGGAGTCTGGGGTGTGTCTATTCCACTTCACTCTCAGTATCCTCCTCACTTCCAGGTAGATCTCTGGAGAAGCTCAGGAGATCACTAGTCACTTGTCTTTCCATAGTTCATCATTTCCTCGACCAGGCACCAGTAACATTTCCAATCATTGGGAATGAGGTCCATTATTGTTACTGTTTTTGGCAAATGAAATACACCATGGGTAGCTTGCCAGTCTCTGCCATGACTCTGGGTTCATCCCAGGGGCCCAGCATAGACGTAAAGAGTTTAACTTGCAGCTGCATTAGCACATGCCATGGTTTTTTGGGGGTGGTTGCAAAGCTGCTTTCTGATCTCTGGGTGCAGCCAGCTTCCAAGTTGCGACTGTTTGGTTTTCGGTGGGCCTCATCAGAATTACTGGGCTTAATTAAGTTTTTTATCTATTATGAAAATCATGTGATAAATTTAAAATATCATGGAAGTATACTAAAAGGCAAAAGAAAATTATGCATTTAGGTGGTGTTTTTAGAAAAGAAAATGGGAAAAGAACAATTAAAATAACCATGTAACTCTCATTCAATCTTTTCCTTGATTGTTAGGGTTAGGGTGCAGAACCCAGTCTCAACTGACTCGCTCAACCGCTTCTCCCAACTGTGTATCACTTAATTAGGACACTATGACTTTAAATCTTAAAGGAGCCCTAACCCAAACACTCTTTATTTAAATAGGTATCATTTTCAACTAACAGTTCTTATTTCTTCTAGAGCTTAATATTTTTGAGTAGTACTCAGGAGCTACTCCTGGTTCTATGCTCAGGGACTATGCAATTCCAGGGATTAAAATCAGGCTTCTTGTATGAAAACATGGACTCAGGTCCTTTTGATCTATCTCCTTTTGCTCTAATACCTATTTTTTATTGTGGCCAAGAAATTTTAAAAATATAATAATATACTAAAATATCTTGTCATTCTTTTATATGCCAATAAATATTTTGATAAAGCATATTTCTTCCATTTCTTTCATATATATTAGATTCTGAGAGAATTGAGGACAGAAGTAAATAACATGATAAAATCTCTATGTACTTTCCAACATTTCCAACTATTTTTGACAAATAATAATTTGTGAAACTTTCAATTTTTCAAGGCAATATTCAAGTCTTATCTCTTGGGGTATGGAGGCCCTTATAAAAATAATAGAACAAAAAAAAATCCAAGATATGTGGCAATATGTCCTTCACCTCTTCTTAAAATTAACTAATCTCTTACTAAATGCAGTTGATGCCTCAATATATTCATAAAATATTTGTCCTCTAAGATTCCTTACAAAAGCAAGCATTGTAAAGCTTAGTGCTTTGTATTTTATTTCTTTATTTGTGTTCCTCAGAACAATGGATGTTACTATATAGTGTAAGGGGAGAGACTCTACAGTCCATAGTCTTGGAAAACATTAATTAAATTTTAACTGAACACTGAACTGAAAAGTTATTCCTGATCATCACTGCAAATCAATATGCAAAGATTATGAATACTATGAGAATATACAATTTTCCCAAATCTTTTCATGATAGAATCTTTTGCTATGAATATTTCCCAGAACTAGTGCTATTGTGAAGGTACAGTTAGTTCTTTTTGATTATTTGGATGTTAAGAAAAGAACAAAACCTCCCTGAAAGAGTCCCAGAGCTCAGACTGACTTTCAGTGAATATTTGACTTTTGTATAATTCTCTCTCTCTCATTCACAATCTCTCTCTTTCCTTTCCTTTCCCTCCCTCTCATCATCATCATCATCATCATCATCATCATCATCATCATCATTATCATTGTCATCATCCTTTCTCATTTTCCTTGATCATATCATTGAAGTTTATTGAAACAGCAGCCTGGTGATCAAGAGTTTGATTTGGCTGCACGTTGGAGCTCACTCCTTTTCTTAAAAGCATACAAATTTGAAAAATTCTTGGCTGCATTGATGAGCTCGTCAGCCAGGCACTCTGCAGTTGTCATTTTTTATTATTATTAAATTTATTTTATTGAGTGGCCATGCCATACAATTAGAAGGCTATTCATGATTGGTTATCGGTCTTGCACTGTTCCAGCACCCATCCCTCCACCACCAGTGCACGTTTCTCACCACAATGTACTCCTTTATCTCTTGTCACCCCCTCTCACTAACCCCCAACATGTCTCTAGGGCAGACACTTTCCTTCTCTCTGTCTGTCTGTCTGTCTGTCTTCTCCCTTCCATTGGACAGTATGGTTTCCAATACAGATGTTTATTTCTTTACATATTCTGCAGAGTTCTTATCCAGTGGTGATTTACCAGTGTCTTTGTAATAATAGCCCCTTCCCATCCCAACTGCCTTTTCCCCAAGAGGTGAAGCAGGTTTCCAGGCATGGACCAAACCTCCTGGCCCCTGTTTCTATTGTCCTTGAATATTGGTTTCATATTACGCTTTTTTTATACCACAGAAATGAGTGCAATCATTCTGTGTCTGTCCCTCTCCTTCTGACTCATTTCACTCAGCATAGTAATCTTTAGTTTCCATGAAATAAAAGTTAGATAAGGAAAGTTGGTTAGTTTCTTTAACCGGTCATCTGTTCTAGAGCACTGTGGTTTTCTAGATTCTAGCTATTGTGAATAACGCTGCAATAAACATAGAAGTGCAGATAATATTTCTGCTGTGTGTTTTTAATCCCCAGGGTTTTTGAAGGCCTGGAAGTGGTATTGCTGGGTTGTGTGGAAGCTCAATTTATAGCTTTTTGAGGAATACCCATATTGTTCTCCAAAGGGGCTCGACTGCTCAGCATTCCCACCAACAATGAAGGTGGGACAATGAATCAGCCAACAATTAGCCAACAATTAGCCAACAATGAATTAGCCAAGTGGCACAAATGCTGGCTGACTTTGACCGAGAATGTGGAAAGTTGAATCTCAACAAAACTATGTTCATGAAAAGCAAACTAGTTCCAGAGGCCCCATTTACTCTCAATGGAACAAACATCTCTGAATGCAGCAGTTATGTGTACCTAGGTCAACATGCATCCATGCCAGCACTGGATCCACTGGATCATTTTCTAAAAATGATACAACTGAAATATGTTCACAGAAGCAGATAGTTTCCATTCTTGCTTAATGAAATTTTGAAATACCATAGTGGAATTATATTAATGTATATCCAAAAGAAGCAGGTATATCTGTTGTACATGGTAATAAAATTTCTAAAACAAATATTTTGACATTTTAGTATTTAGTAGTACAATATAAACCTCTCTAGGGTTAATTAAACATAGTTTTAAAGTATCAGAATTAGGGTTAGAGATATAGTCCAGTCATAGTGTATCTTGCATATTGAAATCCCTAGGTTTGAGCCCCTGCACTGCACACAGGAGTTAAAACATATGCATACATATGAACTCAGATCCATGGGACAGAGATACTACTGTCTCCCTGTGCCCAGCTGATCATGAGGTGCCCAAGAGGGAAGGCAGGTTCTACCCTGGCTCACCATCCCAGCAGAGCCTCCCAACAAGCCAGAGGAACCACACACCATGAGGTCCACCGATTTCAACATCTGGACTCCACAGTTCATCAGAGTTCCATCCAGCAGAAGAGCTGATCACAAACCCTGCTCGTCAGAGTCCCACCCCTACAGCTGTCTATTTCAAGCCCATGTATGCCTGCTCCAGAGTCTCAGATTCACAGGGCAAGCAGCTACTTGTTCTCCCTGTGTCCAGTTGATTGGAGATGCCCAGGAGGGAAGGAGAGTTCTAGTCCTGGCCCGCCATCTCAGCAGAGCCTCACAAGAAACCAGAGGAACCCCCACACCCCTGAGGGCTGCCATTTTCAAAATCCAGACTCCACACCTCGTCAGAGCTCCACCTAGCAGAAAAACTGATCTCTCCCCATTGAGGTTCATCAACAAATGCACGAGATGAGAGGCTACAAGAGTATCCCACCCACATGGCAAAGCCTGGCAAGATGCCCGTGTCGTATTTGATATGCCGAAAACCAGTAACAATTATAGACCTCATTCCCATGACCTGATGGAATGGTTTGAGGCTCTTCATGTTCCTGGAGTGAGCAAACGCCCTTGGGCTACACTAGCATGTAACAGGACATATGGAGATGTTACTGGTGCCTGCTCGAGCAAATTGATGAACAAGGGGAAGACAAGCGATACAAGTGATACAATGATGCATACATATATGGTATGTGTATGCATATATATAGGTATATATACATATATAAGTACATATACATATATATTTTAACTCCTGTGCATATATATGTATATATACATACGTACATATATGCAGGTATATATATGTATATACCTTACAGGTATACAGTATATATACATATGTATATATACCTATATAGATATATATACATATGCATATGTGTACATGTATATACACATATGTATATATACATATATGTATATGTGTTATATATAAAATGTCACAATGAAGTTACTGCATTTGATTTAGACTCTGGAGTAAGACCAGGCAGCACAAGCCAAGTGTAACTGGGGCACTGAAGGCAGAACGGCAGAACATGGCAACACTCAGATGCACTAGGAAGTAAGTCTTAATTAATTGTATCATCAGTCCAGCATAGAAGATCACCATGGGATTTCTGACTAGGTACCAAGAAAACCTATGTAGCAAAGTCGAAAACTAGATCAGATCAAATTGTTCTGGAATTCCAGTGAACACTGAAAATAACAGCTACCAACAGGACCTACAAATAGAAGAATCTGGGTCAGATCTAGTTTCTCTCCCTCACATCTGCATTTCTGATTTATTTCATCCTCAGAGGCAGCCCCTCTCACCCAGTAAGTATAAACTCTAGAAGCTCCACTGTTTCTTGTAAGCCAGGTAAATTGAGGTAAAGGGTACACCTTTTTCAGTAATTTCAGCAAAGTCCTGCACTTTATAATCTCTTCACCTGGTTTGCTTTGCTTGCATTTTCTAAACCAAATTCTTTGGAGTCCAGAATATAGACTGGGAACCCTCTTACCTAAACCCAGGGGGTGAGTTTAGCTTAGATCAAGATTTTATGGAATAAAGGACCTGAGATAGCACAGTGGAATAGGGTGCTTCCCTTGCAGGTCAAACTCAAATTTGACCCTAGTATCACATATGATCCCCCAAAACATGCCAGGAGTGATCCCTGAGCACAGAATCAGGAGTAACCCCTGAGTAGTGCTGGGTATAGCCCCAAAACCAAAAAATAAAAGAATTGGGGCTGAAGCAATAGCACAGTGGGTAGGGCATGTGTCTTGCATGAGGACAACCTGGGTTCAATCCCCGGCATCCCATATGGCCCACCCAGAGCACCACCAGGAGTAATTCCTGAGCACAGAGCCAGGAGTAACCCCTGGGCATTGCGGTGTGACCCAAAAAGCAAAAAGCAAAAAAACAAAAAAAAGATTTTATTGAGTAAGGTATGTTTACTCAGAGAAAAAAATAAAATGCTCCTGTTGCAAAGGTAAAAAAAACAGTAAAACAACACCTTGTAGCTATTTCTAGCTCTAATTTCTCAACACTGAAATAAAGTGCCTCTTTCAAAATGACACACATTTAGAGGCAAACTCGATATAAAGCAGGACTCAAGAATGAGTCTTTAAGGGAACAGTGTGCTAATAATTGTTGAAAATGATAATACCAGTCTAGAACTGAGCATTGAATACAGGCAAAAAGATACACATGGTAACCTACAAATGTATGTATTGCAATCCACAGTGTGTAAGAGAAGGAGAGAGAGAGAGAAGAGAGAGAGAGAGAGAGAGAGAGAGAGAGAGAGAGAGCCTGCCATAGAGGCAGGCTAGGGAGGGGGAAGGAATTGGGGACATTGGTGGTGGGAAATGGGCACTGGTGGTGGGATGGGTGCTGGAACACTATATGGCGAAACACAAACATGAACATCTTTGTAATTGTGTATCTCACGGTGGTATAATAAAATATTAAAAAACAATGAGTATGAGTGCCCTGAACATAAGGAGGATAGCTTCTCCTTCAAAATACCTTTCTGTTATCTGCAAAGAACTCTCATGGTAACTTTTAAACTGTAACGACTGACATGCTACCAAAATCTCCTCTGGGATACACCTGCAGAAGATAGCTGAGTCTTTACCTTTTGAATAAATAAAGAGGGCAAATTGCCAGCCATCTTGCTCATTTCTTGATTGCACTTTCTTTCTTTTGGTCATCAAGACACTGCCCAGCAGAAAATAGTCTGAAATAAATGTTGAAAGAGAGAAAAATTACAGAAGCAGAAACAGTAGATATGAAAACAATGTATTTTAACTTTATTTCTCGAAATGGAGTGGGATTTAGGGAAAAAAATCAAAACAGAACCAGAGAACTTGCCCCAATTGGACATCTGCTTCATTATAATATGATGGCAGTAAAATAATAATAAAATGTTTCTCTCCCATTATGTAACTGCTACCAGGACATCTCCAAAAATGTCACACCTAGTATTAAAAAAAAAGGGGGGATGTCTTTACTTTGAAAACATCAGTTTTCAAACATTCGACTGGTTTTACTTTTGAAAAGTGCATTCTCATGAATATCCACACCTACTGGGAAGCTGTTCTCTGTGTTGTTCTGGGGCTCTGTCGTCTCCATTTAGTTTACTCAAACTTTATTTTGCTTTACTGAAGGTCTTCTGAAATGAATTTCTTTGATGAAGTAAAAGACCAAGAACCCCAAGTAGAGGTTGAAACTGATTGCTGACCTTATAATGGCAATGATTACTCAAACCAAATAAATCAAATTTTACTAGGGTGCAGCTTGCTACTTTTCGTAGGTGATAGGCTACTACCACTAACCTTTATGGGTTCTAGAATCTTCCATAGAACCTACAGACAACAAACTCGTACTTGTGAAAGCATAAACCCATCATATCCTGTTTATGTTGTAAGTAAACGAGAACTTGGACACTATCATTTTCCAGATGAGGAAACTGTTTAAAAGCGTTGATAGTATTGCATGTGCTTTCAGACTAACTTAAAATGGCCCGACTTTCAGCAATGGACTGGCATTGGATTTCCTTTGTCAAATACAAATGACATAACTGCAAAATGCTTTAAAATACGTTAAATCTACACTAGTATTAAACAGCAACTAGTTTGTCAATACCCTATTTTAGGGCACAAAGAACCATTAAAGCTTAGCAGGACTTTCCATGCTTGCAAAAGCTCAGTGGTTTATAACATAAAAATCTAATAAGCCTTTTGTACTCCTGTAGAATCGTTTGGGATTGGTAGTTCATAAACCTAAAAGCTTGCCCAGCACAGAGTTTATTCAGCAGGGCACACGTACACCAGTTCCTCCAAAGTGTAGTTAGAAACACTAAGTCCCTTTGGAGGCTAAAAAATTACTTCCATGACTTTCATTTCCATAATTAAACGGAGTGCCGGAAGGCAAGGCAGAAGAAGGTTGCGAGTCACCTGGGAACCAGATTTCCTGGTGAGTTTTCTGCGGCACCAACAGGGTCTATGGAGAATTCTGGGTAGCAACGAATTGGGTCCTAGAGAATTCCCTTCCCACTTGTGGGTTGATGTGAACCAGTAATCTACCTACTCCATCACAAGATGTCCTGCTGAGACCAGGAAGTCATGAAATCAGGAACAAATCTGGTTGGAATAAAATACCCATTTCATACAGGTTCCTCCGGGGCTGTATCTCTATTTAAACAGCAAAGCTATTTGTATCAACTCATGAGGAGCTCTCTAAGAAGCCCAAGAAGAGGATATAAGGTCACGGAGTCAAGAGAAAGGAAACTGCTGTTTATGAAAGAATATCCAACCCCTTTCCCTTTAGTAATTTTGCATTCTCTCTCTCTCTCTCTCTCTCTCTCTCTCTCTCTCTCTCTCTCTCTCTCTCTCTCTGTGTGTGTGTGTGTGTGTGTGTGTGTGTCTCTGTGTCTCTCTGGCTCTGTCTCTCTGTCTCGGTCTCTGTCTGTGTCTCTCTCTGTCTCTCTGTCTCTCTGTCTCTGTCTCTGCTCTCTCTCTCTCTCTCTCTCTCTCTCTCTCACACACACACACACACACACACAAACAACATTTTAAAAGAGTCTGGACATGTAAATTTGGAATCAGCGTGGATACTTTTAAATCCTAGTTTCTCCATAATGTATTTGTTGCTTCATGTCCTAGGAATCGACTTCTAAGGTTCTGGGGCAATATTTAATAATCTTAAACATAAACGGAATCAAGAGGGAAAATAACTTCAAGGGAAGGAAACCCTTGGTCGGGTACCCACAGGATAGCTGGAAGTCTACGGGTTGCTGAGGAATTCGAGACAAACGGGGGCATGCCCCGCGCACTGAAAAAGGCTGCAAGTGAAACTTCCAAAGGTACTGGGAGTGGTGAGGCAGGGCGGAAAAATGAAGTCACTGAAGCCACAGGGACGCTGGGAACCCGAGGACTTGCAGGGCATCTGGACTGCGAAGGGCTGCGCTGAGTCCAAGTTTGGGCACCCCTAATCAAGCAAGTGGAGATGGCTTTAGATGGAAATCAATCAACCTGACAGTCAGACATCGGGAGCCTCCCTGCTCCCAACTGGAGTTTTCCAGGGGCGAGGCCGCCGGCGGGTTGGAGGGTGGGACGCGCGAGCAGGGGCGTGCAGGGTGGCGAGGGGAAGGGGCGTAGACACGGTCGCCTCCGCCTTCTCCGCTGCCATTGGGTCTCAGCTTCAGGTCCACCACCTCCATCCCGGCCCTCTCCGTCCCCGGGCTGGCTGGGCTAGGGCAGCCCACGTCACTGCCAAGTTCGCAGTGACCAGTGCCTCTTGGGGGCGGCTCCGAGCCTGCGACTCTGGCCGGGGGTGGCTCCAGGCAGCTCGTTGGACGCTGCGGCTA
Organism: Cryptotis parvus; assembly: GCA_021461705.1. Lineage (NCBI taxonomy): Eukaryota > Metazoa > Chordata > Mammalia > Eulipotyphla > Soricidae > Cryptotis > Cryptotis parvus. The sequence goes on from JAJIBD010011962.1 coordinate 47,034, forward strand.
CAGCAGCCGACACGTCCCGCGCTGCCCGCTCGGGTGGGGCCGGAGGACGCTCGGGGCAGCCGGTAGCGCACAAGGGCGAAGCCGGTCTCTGACTTCTAGGGGAGAATGTGGCCCCGAGGCCCAGGGGACCTGAACTCGGCCAAGAGGGCGCACTCAGGCTGGCCGGGGGCGGCAGCGGAAGCCGGGGCTGGGCGGCGCCCCCTCGCCTCGCCGCCGTCTGGACCCAGGCAACCCGGAGCCACCGGCTCCCTGCTGCTCTCTGCTGGGTCGGAGCGAGGGATGCGGGATCGCTGAGCCCAGATCCACGCCCAGAGTCCTCGGCTGCGACTCACACCTTCGCTACCACCGCCGGGACACCTCCCGATCCACCCCCTGTCCCTGTTCCTGCCCCCCCAAGTCAGGGCACCCGGCGCTGCCAACAGAGAGGACTCGGGCCAGTCTCAGACGATGGTTTCTTAAGCACAGCACCACGCCCCTCCGCCCTCGACCGGAGGCCCGGAGTCCTCGGGGGCGTGCGGGGGCTCCCTTATCTTCGAGGAAGCTTTCGGCCACCTCCCCAGAGGCGCACCGGCGTGCGGCTTCCGTCCAGCGCACAGGCCCCCGTGGAGGATGTCATGGCACCTGGCGGGGCCCCGGCCTAGCATCCGGCCCGCGCGCTGCCCCACGTCGCCCCCGGCCAGAATGGTCCCTCCGGGCCCGGCCGGCGCCCACCCCAGCCCAGTGGAGCCCCTGCCCCGCAGCATCTTCCGAAATTTTTTTGTTGATGCTCTGCTCCTGCTCACGTCCCTTTACGTCTTCTACTGCCTGGCCGAGCGCTGCCAGACGCTATCGGGGCCCGTAGTGGGGCTGTCCCGGCCAGGCTTAGAGGGGGCGCCCCGGCTCGCAGCTTTCTGGCCCAGGCCCGCAGGAGCTGAGCGGGTGGCGGCCGGCGGCGCAGAGAAAGCGCCTCTGGCAACTGCAGCAGTGGCTGAAGCGCCGGCCCGAGCCACACCGGGGGCGAGGGCTGCCAGCCTGGGGGCAGCGGACACCCCAGGGCTGGCCGGGAGTCCGGGCGGCTCGGGAGCCTGGAGTAACGGGCCGACGTCCCCGGGAACCTGACCTTGCTGCTGGACGAAGGCAGCAAGCAGCTGCCTAAGCCATCATCATCGGGGGTGAAGAAGGGCGGCACGCGGGCGCTGCTGGAGTTCCTGCGCGTGCACCCCGACGTGCGCGCCGTGGGAGCCGAGCCCCCTTCTTCGACCGCAGCTATGACAAGGGCCTCGCCTGGTACCGGTGAGCTGACGCCAGTACAGGAGGGGGCAAGGAGAGTATAGGGCCAGGGAGGAGGTGACCTAGATTGGAGGGCATTTGGGGGCCCGTGGTGGTGACATTTCCTGGTACCCACTCCATCCTCATCCCCACACCCCTATTTCTTGCAGAAGGCAAGCGTCATCAATTTGTAAGTGGAGGAATTTTATTCACCCCTGTAACATCCTTCCAGGGAGATGAATGTGAAGCAGTTGGTGGTAGGGGAATTTTGGCTATTAGGATTTTTTTCCTTTAGTTTTTGGAATTTTGTTTCCTCCAAATAGTGTCTCCCAGGGGTTTCCTTCTGCTCTGTGAACCGTTCTTGTTGGTAGCTAGGGAAAAGTTCCTTCCAAGTTAAGAACTTGCTCATCAGTTACCAGATATTGTAGCCTAGAGGATCTGTTCCAAAGAAATTCTGTTTTATTTCTTCTTTACCCTCCAGGCAATTCTCTGTGGTTAGTGCAGCCTTTGCCACTAAGTATTCATTTACCTTGAGCGCTTTTCTCTATCATCTTTCTAGGTAATATGTTACAAAACAGAAACTAAGTAGTTAGGGAATAAGTGTGAAGTATCAGCAACCAAGAATGTTCTAAGAATGCTTCCTTGATAATAATTTTTGTTTGCTGCAAGGGGTATATTTTGAGAAGTGTTTTCTCTATAAGGAAGAGTACCTTTGCCTTTGGATTGCTGCTAGTAACCTTACTAAAGATCTTCAAGCAATTCGTTCACAAAAAAAAATTCTTTAAATAAAGAAAAGGGAGGAAAAGTTAAGGATTCAGCTTAAAAGACCTTTGTAACCCTTTTTTGGATGCAAATCTGCTTAGATCTTAAATTTGCCTATCTTCTCAAATTCGGATCACCTTCAATAATAGAACTCCTAAAGCCTAATAAATCCTCATGTCACCTGGATTTTGTTTTCCATAAAATGTTGGCCTCTTTTTATTTCCTCGAGTTCAAGGAAAAATGACATTGCAAGAATTTTTCCATTTTATAAAAGTTTTACCTTGTTCATTACATATGCATTTCCCAAGTTATTTAAACCAAAACAACATTAGCAAAGTTACAATATGATTTATATATACTTCAAAGACCCACTAAGTTAACAGTTCATTGTGCAAACAGAAATGGGCTTGATTTGGCAAGTTAATTTTCAGGGTCAAGCACACCCTCAGATTTCAGGAGCAGAATTTACAGTTTCCAGCTCATGAGAAAACATTTAGTGCTCCGAGTTGATTTCCAAACATAAATACTTTTTTAAAATGTAACTTTCCATTTCTTGGAAAGAAAAACAAACAATCTTTCCTTACTACAGAATATATATCATTTGAAATCGTCAGCCACTTAAAAAAAATCCCCTTGTGTTTCTGTCATTTATGTTATATCCTATGGGAAGTTCTTATAAAAATGACCTGTTGAATCTGGAAACAACAGGTCCCTTCTTTTTACTAGCACAAAGGCAGCTCTGTTTTTTTTCCATCAAGGACACAAGAAGGAAGTGATTAAAGGCCCCTAAAACTCTTATCTATAGCAGTTTGCATTGAATTCGGCCTCATATGGCACTATAAGTGAACACATTTCAAGCAGACTGCCTGAAACATCTAAGACAACATTTCACTCTGAGGTACTATCAAATATGGTGAAATATTTAGCACTAACTCTTTATTTGTTTTGCCATTAGACTTTATTTCCACAAAGTAGAGTTGTTTCTACACATTCCAGAAATGAGTAGTTCTGAGGGCATAGTGTATCTACAGATCTAAATCTTGTTTTCTGTGAAACTTTTCTGTGCTATGAAAAAGAAGGAAGGTTTCAAGGAGAGAGGAGAGTCATAAAATTTTGAGGCAACTCTCTTGTTTAGAAACTGGATGCATTCTGTAAAGTAAATCTCTCCTTGAGTTGTTTATTCCTGCAGAGGAGTTCTATAAAGTAATTTATGGTGGTTACAAAAATAACTGCACAGTAGACTTCATGGTTTGGTGAATTTAATTTTCTAAGTGTTGGAGCAATGTCGTTGTTTTTACCGTTTTGCAATGTGTTTTTATTGGATGAATGAATTTAAGTTTAACTCAATTACATAGAATACTAAAAAAAATCCTAGGGAGGTTGGGTTATGCAATGATTTAATGAGACTTTACTGTATTTCTCTTTCATCTTACTCTCAACTTGGAGTTTGGTATTTGGGGAAAGACTGAAGCTTAGCTAGCAGGGGGAAGAATCTTGGGACAGGAAGATAGTTGAGCAAGTACGGTGTATGCCTTGTTTGTGACTGACACAACTCTGTCCATGGCATCACATAAGGTCCTCCAGGCCCTGCAGGAATGAACTCTTAGTACAGGGCTGAAGTCAGCTCTGAACACAGCCATGTGTGTCTCAAGCACCCAAGTACCACCTAAAAAAATTTCTGTACAATGTGTCACTTATTAAGTATGTGCTAGCTGCTTGTATTTAGCTGGATTTTCAGAATGGAGAATTCAGTGAGGACTTCAAAGTCGGTCAAAATTTTGCAATCCAGAATTCTGCCACATGTTATGAACATACATATGCACAAGAACACATACCAAGAAAATAAAATGTTTTCACACTAAAGTGAATTATAAAAAAAAAAAATCTGTATAGACATGGGGAGAATCATCACGTGTAGACTTTTTAGCAGTGAAATTTCAATTTGTTCTAATGGTTTATAGTGGCAGTGCCCCCTACTGTCCTGACAAAGGGTGGAATCTGTTATTAGGAAGTTTGAAAATGCCCTGTTACTAGGATATTTAAATAATTTTCTCTCATGGGGGAGAAAAAAATAAAGTACTTTGTAGACTGCTTTCAAAGAAAAGCATAATCGACAGTTTCTTTTTATTTTAATAAATTTTTTTAGTAAAAGCAAATAATAAATTTATTCAAAATCAATAAAAATTAAAATTATTTTTTATGAATTTAAAAGTTCCTAATATACCCTAAATTAGATAAAATAAAAAACAAATTCTACATGCTAGGACACTTATTACTGATAAATTTAGGATGCTTCAGTGAAGTTTTCTAATGGAACTCCATCCTGATGGGGTTTTTAAAAACATTCCACATAATTTAACAGACATGATATCAGTATAACAAATGTCTGTGGCTTCCATGGCTGGGAAAATTATCCTTTGCAATGGATGCTCCATCCCCATTGCATGTGTACTCCATGAAGGACCATGGGGGAACAGTTTGATTAGGTTCAAACTTTGAATTTTTTCTAGACATTTAGGTAAATCCCCCCCATGATAGGTTTGGTAGATGAACTTAAACTTTATATGAAGAGTCTCTCTGTCTGTACATCTCTGCTGCTTTTGCAGAGATGTATTTCTTTGTATTAGGAAGGATGTCTTCCTCCTAATACAAAAAAGACACAACTCTTAAATATTTCAATATGTTTTCAACTATATGAATATATGTTTAAATGCATACAAATTTATGGCTTCTGTAACACTTTATTTTCCCATTTTAAGATATGATAAAATGTTTATTATTAAAACTCTGCTTATCTACTTCATTTGATTCATTTATTTTAGCAAGACTGAACTTTTCAGCATAAAAAACATTGCTGTAATTATTTTACAACATACCACCCAGAAAATAAAAGACATACCAATTGGCATTTAGGAGTTCATTCTCCCCTCACTTAATAAATTTCGAAGATTTTTGGCTGATATTGACAATTGCCTTATTTTTCAAATACACTGAAAAGGAAAACAGAACAGAAGAACTTGCAGCTCCTAGGAAGAGAAACCGCCTCTTATAGCAGCTGGGAGCAGCTGCGGACTACCTCGATGCACTTTCCCACCCTTCTGAGCAGCAAGTCCCTTCTGCATGTAGAGTTGGGCGAAATTTGAGCCAAGGTTGCTGCACAGTCTGGCCAACCATCAAGGTCATATGGACAGAGGTCAAAAGGCCAGTGTCCTTAAAGCCAATATTAAGAACATTGGGAAGGGATATACAGTTGGAAGGAAAATGAAGAAATTGCTTTGGACTCTGTGTCTGGCACTCATGGCTACAGCGGTGAAGGGTATAATTTCTTTCTGCACTCATAGTTTCCAGGAGCTCTTAGTTGTAGTGAAAAGTTGAGAAACCCAAAGGGCTGTCATTTTGGTTCGATAGCGGTTCATCTGCCTAATAGATCATAGTAACAGTACAAGTAAGAGGCTCCACGTACCTGAATGTGTGCAAGAGAGTATGGACATTTATGTTTATACATGTACTTGAACACAGATACACAAGAGTAGATGCACAGTGGGTAGGCGATGGAATTGATAATAGGAAAGTTACTCAGTGACTGGGGATTTTGTAAACACTACCAGACAGACATCCCAGGGTGTAGAACAGCTTTAGGGCAATTAAGTCAGGGCATTAAAAACAACGACAGCAAAAACATGTTTGATACAACCTAGAACTGGAATACATTGCATAAGTGAATGTTTCTCTATGATAATAAGGCATAATTTTATGTTGAAAATTATGTTATGTGTAAATACATAATTATTTAGAAATGTAAGATCCTCAAGCTTTAATCTCTGTCCTTTCTGCAGGAAGGAAACACTCTGGCTAAACTATTTGCCTTATCTAAATAGGTTCATTTATTGTGCAGGAAAGAAGTACCAAATCTATATTTTTGGGTTTTGGTCTTTTTTTATTCTTTTCTTTTTTGGGTCACACACCTATGTTCAGGGGTTACTTCTGGCTCTGCACTTAGGAATAACTCCTGTCTGTGGTAGGGGAACATATGGGATACCTAGGATCAAACCTGGGTTGGTCATGTGCAAGGCAAATGTCCTACCCACTGTACTTTCGCTCTGCTCCCCCTCCATGTATATGTTGAAGGGATCACAGGAAAAGAAATAATCCTGTGAAATTAATGCCAATGGAAGCAAATCTTACACAGACCAGATGCTCTTTACATTAGAATAGTGTCACAAACCTAATTGATATAAATAACAAAAATTATAATATCTCTGAGGGATACATTTGAACAATTACAATTGCTATCTACATCAGTCAAGTTACCAAAACTGTTGGAAACTTTATATACTGAAAGGTTTCCTTAGGGGTGCCTTTTCCTTTTGCCAAATAATAGTGGCTTGACTGATAAAGTGCATTATCTTTTGAATGTATCTTGACAATATTAGACAAACCCCAAACTTTCAGAAATTTATTTCTGCTTAAATGTGAGTTACAGTTGTGAAACTAAGACTTGTGATTTAGTACAAACATTTAATATGTAGTCATATAAAATTGCATATAAGTATCACTTGTATCACTTGTCTTCCGTTGTTCACCAATTTGCTTGAGTGGGCACCAGTAACATCTCCCAACATCCTGTCACTTGGTGGTGTAGCCCAAAGGCATCTGCTTGCTCCAGGAACACAAAGAGCCTCAAACCATTCCTTCAGGTCGTGGGAATGAGTTCTATAATTATTACTGGTATTTGGCATATCAAATATGACACAGGTAGCTTGTCGGGCTCTGCCCCATGTGTTTGAATCTCTGGATCAGGCATACCTGGGCTTGAAATATTCTTCGCTGTGGGGTGGGACGCTCTGAGGAGCAGGGCTTGAGATCGGCTTTTCTCTTGGGTGGAGCTCTGACGAGCTGTGGAGTCTGGATGTTGAAAATGGCGGCCTGATGGTATGGGGGTTCCTCTGGCTTCTTGCGAGGCTCTGTTGGGATGGCAGGCCAGGGCTAGAACCTGCCTTTCCTCCGGGACACCTCATGATCAGCTGAGCACAGGAAGAGCTGGTATTGTTGTACCCATTCTCACTAATTAATAAGCCTTGATTACTGTTCTATAGCAAGGCTACTGACTGCTATTAACAAGGCTGGGATCAGCAAATTACAAAGGGCAAGTATGCCCTAGAGTTTTCTTGGGGGGGTGGAGTTTGGGGGCACACCAGCTAATATTTAGGGAGCGTCATTAGATGGAATACTGGGGATCTATGGGATGTTGGGAATAGAACCCAGGTCCTGTATGTGTGAAGCAAGCAGCCTACCCATTGTCTTGTCACTCTGGGCCAGTTACTTTTTGCATTTTTAAACCAATCTGTGTGAGGGATATTAATACAGTGAGCACACAAAATTAGTAAAACTTGGATTTTTAGTCATTGAGGAAATGCTTAGTTCAGTGACTTGAAGCATCTCTAGTTGCTTGTCTGTGATAATGCAATTCTGAATTTTTGGCATTATTTAGTGGTCATGACTCCAGTTAGTTATCTAGTTATCACTGGAGGAATGTATTTCAGAAGCTTGGATTTGGCCTGTTTCAGAAGTTGCCAGATGATAGCTATTTGAAAGAGGAAAAGGTGAAGTGTTTATTGAGAATGAAGTTTAATACTTGCCTGTAGGCTTGTAATATTCTTGGAAAACTTTTGAAAAAATTTTTTATGAATGCTTGAGAGTCGACCGCTTTGAATGTGATGTGAGGCGCCATCTAGTGGAATAGAAAGTCAGCAAGAACCCCAAAAGGCTGAACTTTGATGACCAAACCATTATCAGTGTATTTTGCTATCTCATTAAAATGGGGAGGGAGAATGTGGTAGCACTTAGAGCAAACACTAAGATCTGCTTAACGTGACTGATCTCTATTTTTCCCTTATGCTTGAGCTCACTTAATTTAGGCAAGGAGTTTATTCTTTGGAGAGAAATAAAAGAGACTTGCCTTCACAATACATCTCAAAAACAAGATATAAATGATTAGGGGATTTATATTAGAAATGTGCATGACTAAAAGAAATGCCATATGCCCACATTACTTTTGTTAGTGTGCTTTGCCTCTGTTTCTGAAAGTCAGCTTCAAATGAAAATACTTCCAGATGATTTTTTTTTAACATCAGTAATACAACTTTACTCCTTCCCTGTATTTTTCAGTTACACAGACTTTGGAGAAATGTCCTCTGATTCTGAACAGGCCATACACAGAACTTGTTTTTAACCCTTCGAGGATTTGAGATGCACTATTGAAGGTCATGTCCAGGTGGAGCTGTTATGTAGTAAGGTCCTGGGAGAGTTCCAGCAGGAGGCTGCTCTGTGGGTGCTGTCCCAGAGAGGGTAGGTTGTGGAACAGTTGAGGTGGCTAGGTTAATAGTAAGACAGAACAGAAGGTAGGGGAGGGTAAAATGGAGTGTAGAGGGAAAATGGGATGAACACACCTTAACCAATGATAATGCTGACATTATCTTCTCATCATTTTGAGATATCAAACCCCAAAGTTTAATGCAATCAGGAAAATTCCTCTGTGGGTATACTGCTTTTATATCTTAAAGCTGAATAAATTAGGAGGAAAATGGTAGAAGCTGACTTAAATGGAGAAACTGTACAAAATACTGACCTGTACTTTTCAGGGAATGTCAAGATCATGAGAGCCTAAGATTCTCACTCATGGGAGGAAAGGGGAAAATAATGAGTAAATATATCATGATATTACCCTCGGTTCAATCCTAGAACAGAAAAAGGGGGGTTTGTGAGAAAATGAGAACCTGTGGATACTTTAGGTCACTTTGTGAATAGTAGTACAAAGGACTATGGTTTTGATCTCTGTTCCTGCCTTATGTAAAACGATTGCTTAGGAAATCTACATGGGGAGAGGAATAAACATTTTCTGAACTATCTTCCTTTGCATACAATACCTAAAGTTATTCTAAAATAAGAGAGAAGCAGAAATATCACAACTACAATCAAAGGCAAGAAATGCCTAACAGACAAAGAATAAGGGCTCATGATGAAAAATATTTTCCTTTTTGCTTCTTTCCTGCTTCTGAAGGCCCCAGCACAGGCTTGCCAGCGTTCGGTGCTAGCACCTGTCGCTTCCAGATGTGCTGATCTTTCCCTCAGTTTATTTCATAATAAAATTGGCTCATGACTCCCCTCTTACGCTCTTCTCCACTGAAACACAGTTTTTTCTTTCTTTCTCTTCCTTCATTCCTTTGTTCTTTCATTCCTTCCCTTCCCTTTCTTTCTTTCTTTCTTTCTTTCTTTCTTTCTTTCTTTCTTTTCTTTCTTTTCTTTCTTTCTTTCTTTCTTTCTTTCTTTCTTTTCTTTCTTTCTTTCTTTCTTTCTTTCTTTCTTTCTTTCTTTCTTTCTTTCTTTCTTTCTCTCTTTATTTCTTTCTCTCTTTCTCTCTCTTTTTATGACTGGCAAATGGAAAGAATATATAAAGTCACCATTCTGACTAAATCCTTATGTTGGAAAGCAAAAACTTTGATATAAATGACAGGCTTTTTTAGAAGACAAAAAACTAAAGTAGGGATCAGAGGAAAATCAGGCGTTGGCACCTGGCTTTTTTACCACAAACATAGAAAGAGCAGTTGTTATGGGTTGGGAAGCTGGTTGTGGGGTGAAAGATGGAACCACGTCTGTGGACACTCTTATTGTCTGATTGACAGTACAGTCTGGATTTTATAGTGCAGCTTAAAATCTGCTTGCTTGAGTTGGTGCTTTGGTCTGTTATTTTAGGCACTATTGCTTCTGAAATCAGCCACAGGAAGAAAATAAACCTTGAACAATTATGGGGCTAAAGGACTAGAGATAAAGAGAGAAAATCCAGATTTTGATATTGGGGAAGGCAGACCTAAGAACCTGGGGTGGCTCTTTCTAAAAAGGATCAGTAATTCTAGGATAACAATATTGTCCAACTCAAAATTCTCATCTAGGTGGTGTGATGGCATTTTCTGCTTCCGATTTTAAACACAATAGTATGCCTCTGTAATTTGGGTTAACAGAATCTCTTAGCCTACATTTCCTTGATGTTGAAAAACTTTAGGAATAGTTTTTACCTATATTATGTTTTTACTTAAGCAAAATGTAGGTGCACTGTCGGTCTTGCCGCGGGGTCCCCCGACAGTGCCGGGAAGCGAGTTCCCTTCTACCTCCGAAGCCAGCGAGGAATGGATGAAAACTCAGAATCCGATGCAGTTTTAAAAAGGGTTTACTTATCACAGGTTCAGGCATACAAATCAGCAAAAAAAGGAAAAGCCTGGTGCTTAGGATTCCAGGCTAGAACCCCAGCCGTGTAGGCCAAGATGGCGGCCACCACGTGTAAAGGCCTTGTAAAAGGAGAAGACAAGACTTCCAAGAAGGGTGAGCGCTCACAAAGAGAGAGCCCACAAAGAAGCGCGGGAGGGGGTGGGGGGGAAACAGGCTAGTTTTATACCCTGCCACTCAGACCTTCCTCCCACAGTTATGGAAAGCAGGGAGGGTTAAATGCCCTTAGGTAATCCCTCCCTGCACCTCACCTAGGCCCTTTTAGTATGCTAATGTTTTTGAGCCAAGATCTGCCTGGAAATGCCTTTTTATAGGGTAGAGAAGGGGGTTTCTGAGATGGCATGTCTCTGTACCAAAGACTAATACTAATGCCAGTTAAATATTTCTCCAAGCCTTCACAAGTCTCTTCTACTTCATTGTAGTTTTGTATTTTTAGTTGCCTTTGAGTATCAGGGAGCCATGCTTGTTTGCTTGGGAAGCAAACAGCATTTCTCTCTGGTCTAATTACTTAGGGGGCCCTAGCGTGGCCAGGCTAATATGCTGGTGAGATCTAGCTAGTCCCACAATGATTGTGGTAGCTTGGGAGAATATTTATACCAGCTAGTACAGCATACATGGTCAGATAAACTGCCACATTTAGACTACCCCCTTATCTCCGAAGTGATTTGCAGGCGGCAATTCAGAGCAGATGCAGCAGCCCTTAGAGGAGTCCTGCAACAGTGCACCACCTACATCTCAAGATTGAAAGAAATAATGTTTCCACTTTATCATTGACTCACTGATCTTTGTTGGATTCCTTTAATCAAACCTATTCTGTATAAAGACCAGACTAACAGTGTTTTGGTAGGTAAAAATAATTGAGCTACTTTCATTGCTCTTGGGCGTTTTTCTATCTCAGTGTGTTCTCTTCTTCACTTTAAACACTTTTTTAGAATAGCAAGATATTTGAACCTTGAAAAATACATTTGTTGAAGTCTATAATTTCAGTGCTTATTTCAATCAAATATTGGTTATTTCATTCATACTAATACCTTTGGACTTAGTTTTTTCCTAGTTCCTTTCAGATGTAAAGTTAGGGTTTTGGTAAAGATTTTTTTTTTATTGGGGGTGACTTGGGAAGTAATTGCTCAGAAGCCCCTGGAAGGTACTTCCAATAGTACCTGGACCAGCTGAAGTAGGTGCTTGAGAGACTAAGTGCTTAGGTTTGGTTCATCAAGTAGTGAGGTAATATTACCACCCAAGCATGTTCATGGCATCACTGAGACATACCTGGGAGTACTGAGAACCATACTGTGATGGGAATCAAATGTGGGGCTTTATATATATCACATGTGATCCATTTTTGAGTTCCCTTATTCCCACTCTGGCCTTTTTTGAGGCCATACCAGAGTATACTGGCTTATTACTGCTGGATTGCTCCTGGAATTGCTTTAAGGATCATCTAGTGCTCATCATGGGACCCAAGGTTCCAACATCAAAGCGGTGTGTACTCAATGCTCTGAATTATATCTTTATATTTCCCAATCTCATTTTTTCATAATGTTACATCATTATTTTTACAAGCTTACTCTCTTAAAGTAAACTTTGTTATATCCAAGTTTTGAGTTTGTGTTTTCTTTTCTTTTTCCTTGTCTGCAGTTTTTCTTTTTTCATCCCTTCACAAGTAGTACATTTCCCATCACCAGTGTCCCCAGTTACTCAACTTCCAACCTTCTCAAGGCAGACCCAGGGTCTGCTCTATGGCTTGAGCACTTTTCTTCTCTCACCTATCTCTGGCTCTCAATCTATTCTCTCTCTCTCTCTTTTCTCTGTCTCTCATCACCTCTCTCTTCTCTCTGTCTCTCTGTATGTTCTCTCTCTCACACGCCTGGCATTATGGTTTTGCAACACAGATACTGAAGGGTTATCATGAATATTACTTTACTCCTCAGCACCAGTTCTTGCCCATTCTTTATCCTGACTGTCATTTCCCCATACTTGTGGCAAAGCTTCCGAGCATTAGCCAGATCCTCTGGCCCTTGTTTCTACTGTCCTTGGGGAATAGTCTCATACACTGACTTTTACATTCTAATAATGAGTCCAAGCATTCTGTGAAGCACTTCCTGACTTATTTACGCTCCAGCATGATACTCTCCATCTCCATCCATGTGGAAGTAAATTTCATAACTTGTTTTGCCTGATGAGTAAATGGTATTTCATTGTGTAGATATATTCCAGTTTATCCAGTTGTCTATTTTTAAATTTTCCTTTTGATTTTCATTCCATTGTTTTTCAGAGTTTGGTTTCAATTTATATGTTTATATTTTCCTTTTGTCTAGTTTTAAACCATTGGTGATTCTTCTTAACTTTTTAAGATTTGTTTTATAACCTAACATAATCTATCTCACAGAAAGTTTTATATGCACATGTTGCAAATAGGTATTCAATGCTAACAGAATGCTGAGCTCTTTCCCGTTTCGGCTTTTAGTTTCTTTGCTTTTGTTTGGGGAGCCACACTTGGAAGTGTCAGGGCTTACTCCTGGTTCTGTCAGGATCACTTTTATGGGGTTCAGAAAACCATCTGGAGTTCTGGGATTGAACCTGATGGTGG
>JAJIBD010011963.1:0-42033 GCA_021461705.1 Cryptotis parvus
TTAAGTTTGATTTTTGTAGTTAGGATCTCATGCCATCATTGTTATTCACTCTGTGGCTTGGATGTTTCCAGATTATATCCTTCAGAACTGTCAATGTACCCAAGGCCCCTGACATCTGACTCCCACTACTTCTCTTCTGCCTCTTTCTCCTCCCTCAATCTTTCCCCCTATACTTATATTTTGGAGCCTAGGAGACAGAAGTATGCCCACTTTAATATATTGCATCCCCTCATTGCATCCTATATAACACAGATAAGTGAGATCATCTTGTGTTTGTTCTTCCAGTTTGTTCTGCTTCCAGGTATTCTTCTAGTCCATCCAAGATTCAGAGAATTGCATAATTTCATCATTCCTTGCAGCTGCATAGTATTCCATTCTTCTATTTTGTATATATTTCATCTTTGGTTTCATTTGTGTAATTCCATATTTCCGACCCTGCTTGTTTTAACAGTAGAGGTATTCAGGCAATGTTCCTGTTAATGAGGCTCCAAACGTTCTGAATTAAAACCACATAGATATGTCTCTAGTAAACTCAGTTTTTCTCAGTTCCACCAGATCCCAGACTAAATACATCATTTTCCTGAGTCTGTCTTCTATTCTTTTTACAAGAAGTTTCATCTTTCTAAAATGAATATGGAATCACAGCCCTACTTCTGGCTTGAATTTGTTCTTAGAATGAAGCTTAAACTCCAGTCAAGCCCCACATGATTTATCTCCTTTCCTTCCACTTACCTTCCACTACCATTATTCTCTTTCACTACTGTCCTTCTACTACTCATTACTTTCTCTACTACCATCCTGTGGAGACACTTGCCTTCAGGTCTTTCCATAAGTCTGTTATAAGGAGTACTTCAAGCAGTATCTTCAGGACTTATATGGATGAATGTTCAATGGTTAAAACTAGAAAGATTTCTTTGGATTTCAGTCATGGACAATTGGTGAGCAATGGGTAATGTTGTTCTTTGCTTGCCAAACCATTTTAAGTCATCCTTCTTTCTTACTGTGTGAAACATCTGTGCTGGCTCATGCAACTAGAGGCACCTAATAATGCATAGATAAGTGCAAAGCCTTCATTAGGTTGACTATCTTTTCCTACTTTTGAGAGTGGAAAAAGATTCTTCATAACACAAATTACATAAAACTTGAGGGAGTTCTAGATCAATGATTAAGCATGTCACCAGAATGCATTCAGAACACAACCCTGTGCTCTCGCCTCCCTGTCTCTTTACTTGCATTTCTTTATTAACATTTTTTTCACCATCAGAGATGGATTCTCTAATCATACTCAGGATACTCCAAAAGTAGGTCAGTCTCTTACAACAGCTCCTTAATTACTGTGGCTACACTGAGGGTTCTGATTAGTCTGATAGGGCCCACAAATCCTTCCATGGTTTATCCTCCCCTAAATGAGAAATGTGTGGGACTTTGGTGGTGCCTCAAACTGGCATTTGGAAGCTTCTACCCATTAGAAAAAAAGAGTGGTGAGACAGTGATGGTGCATGCATTTGGGAACTGTTGTCATGGGTCAGTGATAAGGAATATAAAATTCTCTGATAAAGTTACAAAAGAACTGTTGTATATTTTTGTAGTTTCCATATTAACCAGGGCTAGGACCCTGTGCACAGCCGTTCATGAGGCAGTCGGGAGACATGGCGGTCCTAGCCCTGGCCCAACACTTGGCAGAGCCTCACAACAAGCCAGACCACCCGTCCTCACTCCACGGAGCCGCCATTTTCCACTTTCGGACTTCCCCTCTCGTCAGAACTCCACCCAGCAGACCAGCCCATCACAGCCCAGCTCGCGCAGCCCCAAGCGGCCGCGCGGTTCATCAATTTTGCTTTATGCCTCCCTCGGCAAGCCTGGCAAGCTTCTCGTGTTGTATATGATATGCCAAATTCCAGTAACAATTATATTAGGTCATTCCCGTGACCTAATATAGTGGTTTGAGGCTCTTTATGTTCCTGTAGCAAGCCGATACCCCTGGGTCTACTGGCATGATACAGTACATATGGAGATATTACTGGTGCCCGCTCTAGCAAATAGATGACCAACGGGAAGATCGTGATCGTGATCGTGATCATATTAACCACCCATCTTGATCCCTTTATGAATCCATCAATCACAGATAGAATCTTGTTCCTTATATAAAATATACCCATTATATATTGTCTACAAGTCCACTTTTTTTCCCTAAAGTTGACACTTTACACACTAAGAAAGATCTCTAAATTCAGATTCCATCTAGATTATACTATTAATATAATATCATAGCAAATGAAATGTTCAAACAAGACCATGGCAGCTGTTAAAAAGAAGGAAATCCTGGTGTTGGCTGAACATACATGTGGCTTTTCTGAAAATTCACTATTCTAAAACATTTATCAATTGTCAAATTGTAAAGATATTTAACAGAATCAAGGTAAAAGTTATGCACTCTTGGGGGAGAGAATGAGAGAATACATTCCTGATGGTGAAAATAAATCTATAGCAAACATTTTTTTTCTACAACATAGTGGAGATGTAAGGAAATTTCAATATAAAATTCATCCCAGTATATTGAAATTTAAGAGATGCTTTTCTTGATATGGGAGGGTAGATAATAGCGGGTAGGGTACCTACTATGCATGTGAATGTCCTGGGTTTTATTCCAGCACTGCATTTGGTCCTCTTGGTACCACCAAGAGTGATCCCTGAGTGAAAAGCTAGGAGTGAACAATGAGCGCTGTCAGGTGTACCCCCACAAATAAAATATAAAAATGACTCTTCTTGAGGACTGGAAAGATAGTACAGTAAGTAGGGCACTTGCAAGTGGCCAACCTGGGCTCAATCCCCACTTCCCATATGGTTACTAGAATCCCACCAGAAATAATTCCTGAGTACAGCCAGAGGTAAGCCTTGAGAACCACCAACTGTGGCCCCCCAAACTAAGGGGAAGTAGCAGACAGCATGTTTGGTGGGGAAAAATGCTCTTCTTATTATGCATTTCTATACTTGTCAAAGGAAGTAAAGCAGAGATCATGTCTACTCCATGGTTTAGTTGTATTTGTGCATAGATTTGCTTTTGTCAGTTGTGTTATGTTTATAGCTATATCAGTTATTATAAAAATTGATGAACTATAAGTAAAAAGTGGATCAGTGGGCCTAAATATCCATTTTTTATAGAAAGGTGTGCAAAATACAACTTACTAATGCAATTGCTATTGAATTAGGTGCTCTTGAAATGGTACAAATTATTGAGAAGATGTCATCGGAATCTAGATAGAATCTGAATTCAGAGATCTTTCCTAGTGTTTAAGGTGTCAAGTTTAGGTAAAAAGTTAGATTTGTAGACAATATATAATGGGTATATTTTGTATAAGGAACAAGATTCTATCTGCAATCTTTGTATTCATAAAGGGAAAAACTTTTATGTGGAAAGATGAATGGTTAATTTATATACTTTAAAATAGAATTGAACATTTCAAATGTTTGCCTTTTAAAATTTTTCCAGTGACCCAATAAAGATTTGGATCCATATATATTAAATAGAAACACATATTTTTGTTACAAATTTAAATAAATAAGAAAAACTAAGTTGTTGGGTACTTTTTAGCTTGTAAAAACCATTAGGTGTGTTATATTTTTCTATGAAATTAATTAACATAAATATAAGTGTTCTGGTTTTGATAGCATTACGCAGGAATCTAGAAAGCATTAGAAACTGTTGGTTTGTAAGTAATAGATTTTCACAGCTGCTATTCTCTCTGTCATTATTATTTGAAAAACATATTAGTTTTCTGAGATGAGTCAGTTAAAATGTGAAAAAAATAGATTATTTAAGCTGATGTGCATTTCAGAGGTATGGAACTTTATAAAAATACCACTGTTTTCATATTTTTAGGAATTTCCTGCCATATGTTTGGTTCTGGATTGGAGCCACTACATCCAAAGATTGTTTTATAAATCATTCACTTTGCAGAGCACCCATTTTGACGCCCTTGTGTGCTTCCCATTTGTTGAGATCACTAATAATGAGTGGTATGACTCTCCGATCACCACTCTTTCCATGAAAATGAATTACTTAGACAATATATACTTCTTTGAGGATAAGTCTAGATTTGCTACTGCTGAAATAGCATTTTGCTAAGCTGTTTCCTATGTGTGCACTGTTTGTTTGGTTTGCAAATGTTTTCACACCATCTCATTTGTGCCACATAACAAATGTATTCTCTTCCTTTATAACTGAGAAAACGGAAATTCAACAATGGTAGTAATTTGTTTGAAATTCCATAATTAGTAATCATTAAATCTTGTATTTGGATTAGGGAATTCTAATTTCAAATCCCAAGTTCTTTTCTAAGAAACTGATATAACCATACAGTATTGGGCTTTATTTGTTCCTTTTGGATTACACACAGAACACAAGTCTTTTACTACCTTATTAAAATTTATTTAGCAAATAGTTTGTTGAACATAATTAAATGTTGGGCAGTTGGTTAAAATAGATATATATTATTACAAAGCAGAAACCCCTTTCTGAGAATGGTTTGTGGGGGAGAGATCGACCATAAGAATATTCACCTACTTGAGGTTCACCCATGAAAGTTCTCATACGTGCTTTTCACATGAATGCCACATGGCATATGAAGCTCATAGAAGCATAAATATCCATTGCAGCATACTGCCATTGGTTAATTGCACAATTATCGTAAGCAATATGATGGCATGAACATGTGCTCTGATAATTGCCACCATTTCCCATGGAGAGAGCATGTATTTATTTCCCACATTAATATGGCAAAAAATGTGCGTGATTTTGCGGGTGACTATGTAATTAACTTGTACCTCACTGTGTTATTTTAACTTGCACTGCATCTGGTGGCTTCTAAAGAGCAATGAAAAAAACAACACAGAGCATGCCTTGAGATTGTGTCCACAGGAATGTCTATATGTGGAGCATATTTATAGTTGATTATTTTTTTTGAGGCAACTGTTGGTGTCAATTTCAATTATGACAGGCTGGTGCCAGAGGATACATACTTCATTATCAAACATCATATCTCTCTCTCAACTGATTTTGTACAAGTGTCTTCCATTGACCATATTCCTATCCTTAATGAAATATTTTCTGTATTCATTCAACATAGAGCAATAATTATATCTATCCTTTATGTACTTTACAAACTGTGAAGTTGATGGTGCAGTTTTATGACTGGATAGAATAACCCACCAAATAGGGCTCTTTTAGTCAATACAAATTTTGAAGAGCTTCTTTCAACATATCTGAGTTACTGAATCATTTTGTTATTCTTTTCAGTTATGTCTTAAATGTAATATTGTATCAGAGAATGTGGAAAAAAAGGGAAAAACTTGATGCCTTTTTATATTTTATTTGCTCAGTTCCCATTAATATTTGTTGTATTTATTTTCAGTCTTTTTTTTCTTGCAAACTTGAGCTTTTATAGAGAATTACAATAGGCAGAATATTTGATGGCTTTTTCCCTTGAAGGTATTTTTTTTATTTTCTTGTGCTCCAACATGGTCATAAAATATTTTTAAATAAAATGAAGAGTCATTTACCCCTAGTTCTCTGGATATGTGTATATGTCTCTAAACTCGGGTAAGATACATAAAGCAACAAAAAGAAGACTAGAAGGCAGGGAAAGAAGAAAAATTGGCAATAGACTTCAGGACTCAGTGAATGATAAAATGGTGAATTTCTTATACTTTCATTTTGCTTAGCACATCCAAGTCTGGGTGGTGTCCTAGAAATGCCTATGGTATATCAGAAACACATCACAAACATGCCTAAAAAAGATTCCTCGCTGGTGGAAAACTGTTACAGGACACCTAAAAGCCTAGGCCTCTGCATCTGCCCTGGATTGCCTCCTGCCGGTCACTTCATAGATATGGGGATAGTCTGAATGTGGTAGTTTTATCTGACCATGTACTCTGTACTGGCTGGTATAAATATTCTCTCATGCTACCACAATCATCGTGGGACTAGCTAGATCTTACCAGCATATTTGCCTGGCCACGTTGGATCTCTAAGTAATTAGACCAGAGAGAAATGCTGTTTGCCTCCAAGCAAGCAAGCATGGCTCCCTGATAACTCAAAGGCAACTAAAATACAAAACTACTGTGAAGTAGAGGAGACTCTTGTGAAGGCTTGGAGAAATATTAACTGGCATTAGTATTAGTCTTTGGTACAGAGACATGCCATCTCAGAAACCCCTTCTCTACCCTATAAAGGCAATTCCAGGCATATCTTGGCTTAAAATATTAGGTGAGGTGCTGGGAGAAATTACCTGAGGGCATTTGATCCTTCCTGCCAGGGTAAGTTACATTTGGCTTGTAGCTTCTCCCAGCTCTGCTAGGACTCTTTTAATTAGCTCTGGGTCCTTGTAAACAACCAGATGGTCTCTTGAAGTTTCTACATTCTATGGAGCTGTTTTCCTGTTTTCATCTCTAGATAGCCCAGCCCAGAATGGGCTGGACTGGGGAGTTTGGGAGGATTTCTAGCTATAAAGTAAGCTGCAAGAAGAAAGAAGCTCTCTCCTTTTTTTCCCTTTTTGCCATTTTGGCTTCCCTTGGTGTTTTGCTTCTCTGTCCTCTCCATTCTCTGTTGGGCCTTAACACGTGGTGGCAGCCATCTTGGCCTACACCTGGCTGGGGCCTAGCTGGGAACCCAGAGTCCAGAGGTTTTCCCTGTTTTTGGATTGTTTATTGGATCCTGTGATAATAAAGCCCTTTTAAAACTGCATCGGATTCCTGAGTCTTCATCCATTCCCCGCCGGCTTTGGAGGTAGAAGGGAACTCACTTCCCAGCACTGCCAGGGACCCCCTCGGCGCTCCCGACAGAAAACCAAGAAAGAACTGTCTAATAACAGATATTATGATCACCAGTTAAAAAAAGGAAAAATAATCAATCTCATACAATCAAACTCAGAAACTAAGGCTTACTTGTGGATCTAGTTTTCATGTACACCTATTTGGGATAGTGCTAGGAAGGAAATCAGAACTTGCATCTTTGCATCCTCACCATGCAGTGCTACATTCCTACTGGGAAGAATACTGAGGGAAATGGGAACTCTTTCCATTCAGAAGTAATGAAGAGGTTTCTCCCACTTTCCTAAGCAAAGAGGGTCACCTGGACTTCCAATTCCATCTAGCAATAATGAGGGGGTACCCAGCATCTCCTCTGGTTTAGTATCCCAGGAATTTTGTGAAAACAGAAGATTTAGGTGACACCCAAATCACTTTTTGTTTGTTTTTGTTTTGTATATTTTGGTTTGAGTCACACCAGGAGATGCTAAGGGCTTATTCCTGATCCCTATGAGGTACGTTGATTAAATTAAAAAAATACACCTAGTGTTTTTTTAAGGGGTGAAAGAAAAAACCTGTTAATCCAGGGTTCTATATCCAGAGAAAATCTCCTGAAGAATAAAGGTAAAATCCAAATAATCTGAAAGTGAAAGAAAATTAGATTTTTCACCAGCAAAGGAAAATATCTTTAAAAATTCCCCCAGATGAAATATAAAGATACTTTGAATCACCAGGAAGGGGAAAGAACAATGAAAATAATAAATATATGTCTAACTTTAATAGATTGTCCTTATCTTGATATTTCTAAGTTATATTTCCTTGGTAAAGAAAACTATTATAACACTATCTGATATGAATTCCAAAGAATGTCAAAAGGGAAATATTTAAAAATATTGTATTTCTGGAAGATGGTAAAAAGAAAATGGGTTATGTTTCTATGTGGCAATAAGCTACTTCTGTGTTTCTGGGGCAATGGTGATTGCAATGATTTACACATTTGATAAACTAGAGCATAACTGCATAGACAGCTTGCACTCTGTCAATGTTTTGATTTTGAAATAATTTTGTAAGTTTTGGTAATTACATAAGATTTTGGGGAGGCAAGGCATTGGGGAAATAAATAAGACCGCCTTTATTTCCACACCTCTATTTTAGAGAAAGATTACAGACTGTAAACCTAGTTTTTAAATCAAATTAGAAAGTTTTAATATCCAAAAGCAATGGAGAATGGATAAACACATTTTGATATGTTAGCACTCAGTAACTATTTGGGTGAATTTCAGATGTATTACTGTAAATGAAAGAAAGAATACACAAAAATTTATGATCTCTATGATTCAATCTATACAGCAATTTGGGTGAAGGAAAACTATGGATGGAGATGCCTATCTGTAGAGAGTCTTGTTGGCAGGATTCCTTAGTTGAGGAAAATTTAGAAGGCGATAGAAGCATTTTATATATAGACAATTGTGATTATACGACTGTATGCACTATTTAAAATTTCTTGAAACTATGTAAATTCTGCCTCCATAAACCTAATTTAGTAAAAATGAAAAAGGACCCACTGTAGCATACCTAATTATGTTTATAAAAATGCAATATTATGTTGTTTTTCTGCTTTCCACTGTCCAAAGTGCAATCGTAAGTATCTATGAGCAAATAACACTGCTTCTCCAGGGAGTTTCTATTATTTCTGTATATGTATATTGTAAATGGCATCTCCAGAAATTGTATTTCAAGAATGGAAATTGAGGAGTAGAGGGATAAAGGTTAGGAACATTTTTACAACCTTAGAGAAATAATGGTGAAATTACTTCCAGTGAGCATACTTTCCTTTAAACAATTCATAAGACATTAAGAGGGACTGAAAATAGTTCTTTTCCTCACACTCTTGTGGGCACAGGAATTTGACTACTACTGTCAGTTGGTTCTATTTGATTCAAATATCTCTTACTGATAATTGAAGGGTTTGAATTTACTTGAGACCTTATAATTACGGCATATAGGATTAGTTGGGCAGAACTGAACCCACGTTATTTACAGTTCACTAAACATTCCCTTAAACATTCACACATATGTATGACAAGCTATAAATACATTCATTTATAACTAGAGTGTGTAGTTCTAGTAATTACCACCAATTTTCTTCACCAGAATATTGGTGACATCCGTAGACAGGAGAATTAGGGAGGTATGTCTATCCTTATTCTGGGGTGGGCCTTCTTTTAACTTTATTCTCTTTGCCTTCCTGTTCTTACATAATCGTCTTGTTCCACTCAATTACTTGTACCTTCTTACCTTGCACTTTTATTATCTCTTGATTTTAGTCAGAGTTAGTGAAACGAGAATTCGTACTCTGTCATAAATATGATCCAATCTGTAACACCTGCTCAAAATATGCACTTAAGACCTAGAATCTTCATCTTAGCTTTTCTATAGTTGTAGAGCTGTTCCTTCTTATTTACTATGGTCATATATGTATAATATTTCATTCCAAGGTGGTATGGTTTTCCCCTAGTTTTCTAATTGTAACCTTCGCTTGCTGCAATCGCTTGCAATTTGAAAGGCTTTGTCTCCACACTATGGTGATGGACCATGTTTTTAATCTGCTTTTATATTTTTTGGCTGAATGAGCAGTAATTTCAAAAATAAGTCTTATTTCCAAGCTTTCCCTACTAATGAGAAGTTTACTACTTCTCTTTAATTCCTATCTGGTCCTAATGCAGTAGTAACATTACTGAATTTTAAGATCATTCAGTGAAGGAATCACAGAGTCCCTATTTTCTCCATCACATGTAATGATATAATGACAACATACTTCTACAATGTTGCTGCTGCAACTATCCTCTAAAGAAGCTATAAGCCAGAGATGGTCAGAAAGGCTTTACCTGCATCAGAGTAGATTCCTTTGGCTCTTCCATGCTGGTCATCTCTGATTCCCATCTGGATTTGAAGCCACATCTCTCATTTTCGCTCCTTCCCATGCTGCTTACATTCTAGTGATGAAAACATAAGACTATACATCATAAACATTATACATTAGCCGACGATATGTATGCAAGAGATTAATCTTTTGGAAATAAAAAGTAGACAAGCAGAAAGGGTTATTATGGGTGATGGCTCTTGGTGACTGAAATTTTGAATAAGCTTGTAAACATTATTCTCCTTTAGAAAGTAGCATGAGAACAAAGCTGTGAATGAATTTGATGTTAAGAGTGTTCTAATACTGGGGATTGATGGTGTAGGAGATTTAGGGAGTTAACCAGAGTGAAGAATGGCAGTGGAGAAAAAATTTCAGGGAGATAAGAAGGAGGTGAGGGTTTCTGTAGATTACAGCAGTATGCAAATATGGTGCCCTTTCTCTGAGCCATGGATAGCTAGCCAATTTTCATCAGTGTCTTTATTCCATCTACTTTAAAAGAAAATCATCACTGAACCAGAGTGAATTCTGCTTGCCAAATCCTACAGCACACATATGCTAGAAGCATTCAATCTTGTTTCTAGCAAGATTTGGCATAATATTGAAACTGTTCAATCAACCCAGTAAATATGAATTAAACATTTATAGTTGTATTAAATATTCGAAAGATAGGAACCAAAACAGTCTATCAAGTAATTGTACATATTTGTGCACTTGCAAAATGCATATTCATGAGAGCTATGTAAATATATACTTAGTTACTTCCTCTTCAATGTGAAACGCTGCAGCAACTAAACTACAGATGGTAAGTTTCTTGCATATACTTATGAGGATGGTACAGTAAATCACTGAGGAAGGGATCATCAGCTGTTTGGCCATTCTGTGAGTTCAGTGCTTTTAGAATAGGGGAGAAGAAAGTTCTAGAACATGACGGTCCTTGTAAAAGGCATCTGGCAGGTGATAGCAATCTTGAAGACAAATACTTTTCTGACCTATATTGTTTCTCATGGGAATTATGCTCATATTATTTATCCCTCAAGATTCACAAAAGGGAAGATATTTATGTGAGATACTCAGCTAAACCAAAAGGAACTCCTTTTTGGTTTACTAACTGTGAAGCTATGACTCCATACTGTGACAATCAAGTGAGCATGTTGAAATGCTAGAGAGTGAGCCTAATATGTAACTCATTAAGCTTATTAAAATATGTTCCAAATTCAGTGAGATGTTTATTAATATTGGAATGAATAGTATCTATTTACATTGCTCATTTCAAGTGTGGGTCCTTCAGCTTCTTCTAAGGACTTCCTTGGTAAGAAAATTATAATTTTCTTAATAATATTGTCTTTGTGTGAAACTTTTTCTGGGAATCAAAATTTACTAAATAAATCTGTTTTCACATCCCCTGATATTCCTACCTATTTGTTAACTCACTAATTCAGCAAAAAATTCTGTGAAACCCAATATGTGTGGAGCATAAGTACACTGTCTCAGAAACCCACATTTCTTTCCGTTCCTTCCTATATCTTCATGTATTTTGAGGATGTTGAGGTGAAAGATGGTAAGGATAGCTAATAAAGGAGAAAAAGCAGAGGGATTAGAAGTGATAAGCAGTTATGAATGTCCCTAAATTATTAGTGATTGACTTCTACTGCTCCTATTCCTGAGAGAAATAGGCAGAAATGACACACTCCTATAGGACACAGTCTGTTATTGGTTGGTGATAGTGACTGACCACATGAAACGTTCTATTAGCAGGACTGATATTTAAGAAGCAGAACACAGGATAACTTTAGATAGACTAGATATGGGCCAATGTCTCTTGTATTCTTTATTTTGGAGACAGAGATAGTGCCTGTTGCAAGTTAGCACTATGAAATGATCACTGGGCTGAATGGACATATGTTTAGTCAGTCTGAGATGACCTTCCTAGACTTTCTTCCAGTCTAGAAAGTCAAAGTCCTCACCGTGATTTATTGGCTTATTGGATCTTTTGTAATCTACCCCTAGATCTTTGTCTTCATCTTTCACTAGACCTCCGGTACAGTTTCTCTCCCAAACCATAGGACTCCTTGCTACTCCTTGAACTTCCTCAGTTAGTTTGGAAATTTAGTTTGTTTTGAAACAGCTGAAATTTTAAAAAATATTTTTATTATAGCACCATGAGATAGATATTTACAAAGCTGTTCATGATTGCATTTCATTCATACAACATTACAGCACCCATCCCTCCATCAGTGAATAGTTCCACCACCAATGTCCCCAGATTCCCTTCCCCTCTTACAGCCTGCTTCTATAGCAGGCACTTTTGCCTCTCTCTCTCTCTCTCTCTCTCTCTCTCTCTTTCTCTCGCTTTCTCTCCCATCTCTTACAGATTGTGATTTGCCATACAAATATTTAGGGGTTATCATGTATATCCCTTTTCCTACATTCAATGCTCAGTTCCAGTTTGGTATTACCATATCCAACAATTAGTACAACACTGGTATATATTTATATTCCACAGATAAATGCAATCATTCTATATTTGTCCTTTTCATTCTGACTGATATCACTATGCACTATAATCTCCATGTCCAAGCATTTGTAGGCAAATTTCATGATTTTGTTTTTCCTGAAATTTGCATAGTATTTAATTAAGTAGATATACCATAGTTTCCTTATCCAGTCTTCTGTTCTTGGGCACTCAGGTTGTTTCAAGATTTTGGCTATTGTGAATAGTGCTGCAATGAATATAGAAGTACAGATGTTGTTTCTTGTTTCCTTTACTAGCATGCTCTGTTTATCAGTTCTGAGATAGTTTTCCTTTTTAGATCTTCACTAAAAAATTACCCTCTCAGGGGTCTTCCATGACCATCTGATTAACGATTTCAAGGCCTACCCAACATTTCTTTTCCCCTTTGTTCGTAGTTTCTTCTAGGAACTACTAACTCATTGTGCTTTTTTTAATGTTGTATCACCATAAGATAGACCATTACAAAGCTTTTTAGGATTGGGTTTTAGTCATATGGTGTCTCAACTACCATCCCTCCACCAGCACACATTTTTCAACACAAGTGTCACCAGTTTCCCTCCCTATCCCCCAACAACCTGACTCTATGGCATGCAGTTCTCTCTCTCTTTCTCTCTCTCTTTTTGCTTATTGGACTCACTATACTTTTATTTCTTTTGCTTCATTAGTGTCTGGCTTTCCATTATAGGGTATCTTTTTACCTTACTTTTACATTTTTTAAATTCTATTTTATTCATTGCTGTAACTCTTAAACAGTGCCAGTCGAATTGGTAAAATTTAATATTTACTGTATGAATCAATGATCACATATTATAAGCATGGGTACATTATGAAAAAGTAGGAGAAAGATTCATTATACAGAAAAGATACCACATTTTCAGAGAAGGAGGGGAACAGAAGTGACATTTTCTAAAAAATTTTCCAGCTCCCACTTCCCACCTTTAATCTCCTGAGGTTTTATATCCTGTCCAAGGAGTAACCCTGTAAATGCTCCTTTTTTCTAAAGCTACCCCAATTCGAGTGTCTTCAGTGGTATTAAACAGCTCTAAGCAAAAGGAATAGTGTCAAATCAGAAAGCTCTAATTGTTTTCTAAGAATGTGGGGTGCTTGGATGATGGGGTTCCCATGCAGTGAACAATTGTGTGGCTTTTCTTTTCTGCTTCCTATCCTAGATAAATAGGTTGCAGACAACTGGTATTTCCCCATGTGGCAAAGGGAAGCATGAACAGAAATTCCGTCTCTCTCTCTCTCTCTCTCTCTCTCTCTCATTCTCTCTCTGCTTTTCAAGCACTGCTGAATGCCTCCTAATGATTTCATCTGCTTGGAGGTCTGCTGGCTTTTCCACTCTCATAGAAGGTGGTGATGCCAGGGGCTGATGCATGCTCTGACTACTGACTTGAAACATGCTTTGATGAATTAGTGCAACCCGACCAGCCATTTACTTCAAATTTTATCCTTGATTCTTCCTCTAGCAAACAATTAGGAGCAGCAGTAGCTTCCTGCAGGGGAGTCTAATGCCGTCTGTCCTCTGCAGAAGCAGCTTGGCATTTTTCCAAATGATCAATGGCAGAGTAGAAGTGTCAGTTTTCTTCAATTTCTAAACATTCAAATAAATAAGCACACAAATGCATAAAGAAAAATACATTTAAATCACAAATGGGGAAACCTTTTGTTACCAGCATGCCCTGTTACTTGATTTGGGGACCTAGGAAGTGCATCCATGAACTTAGCCATGCAGCAGCAAGGCAAGGAGCAAGCAGAGGCCATATGAATTATTGGTCCTGGTGACAAGGCCCCCATCCACCTCCTCGCTGGGTGAGTAACCTAGTCTAACCTCAAAAGCTCCTGAGTAAGAGGAAAATGTCTCTTTAACAGTGTTAAAGGACAATTTATTATGTGTATCCTTCCAGGGAAGCACAATGTCAGTGCAGACCCATTGCATTTGCATTATTTCCAGACAACAGCAGCAGCAGAAAGGGACACTGATTTATTTCAGATCAAGCACAGGTGAATTTAATGTCTGTTGGGGCTGATCCAGGGGATCAGACTTAACCCGCTCTGGGCTCTTGAGTGCTCTACCGGGAACTGCAGGTTTGGGGTGTGTCTTTATGGGGTTCCTTGGTTAAATTCAACTTCCTTGTGCTTGTGCCACTGTATCACTTGGAGACAAAAACTCTTGCAGGATGGAGAGGATGGAAAAATTTTTGCTTAGAAATAGAAAATCTGCTTTTATGTTCTGGCCAGGCTAATTTCTTTCTGTGACCTGGGCAAATCATTTAGTCCTATTAATACTAAATGAATCTGAAAACGCCACCCTGCAGTGGTACAGTGAAGATATAGTAAGCAAATGTCTAGGTACCATTGTTTTGGGGTGACATCAATTTGCGTTCTTGCAGAGGGCTTTATCACAGAAGCGTCACGTAGAGGAAGATAATCAAAGTTACCCTTTGAGACCTGACATTTGAGAATTGTATAAACACAAATGTGCCTTGGTAGAAAAGGCACTTTTCTACCAAGGGAAACAAACCATCTAAGTCTCTTATATGGCACAGAGTGAAAACTCAGAGAGGAGAAGTAGACAGAGCATTTCAGCCGACAAGTGAATATTAGTCATCTCTGCTGTCTGTTCCTCTTCAGTATGCTTCTGAGTGCTCTGTATGCTATAAGCACTCAATCAATGTGGTTGGAAGTGACAAAATTCACCTGACGAAACATTTCCAGTGTTGTTGCAGATCAAGGGCGGTTGGACTCTTTTCACTATGCCCCCTACCCCAGTTCATTGCATTTAAATATCAAACCTTGAAGTAAATATCTTGAGTTCTATATTGTCCACGTATGTCATTCATGGGAAAATGCTCTAGTTCAAATTTCTGGGATGATTCTTTAAAGGTTTTGAAATGTTGAAGAACGTCTCATATTTGGTGAGTCTGAAAAGGGCTTCCAAGCAGTGCAGAGGAATCAAGGGTCACTTCTTGGTTATAATAGGACTATTGGTCAGATGACTCAATGTATGTATGGGCCTGACATGGTGATTGGGTTCAGTTATGCTGGGGTTCATCAGAGTCACCCAGCAACTGCTCAGGGTGCTAGGATTCAAACTCTGGACCCTCTGAATTCAAGGCATCTACTCTATTATATTGGTTCAGTGATGAACTTGGTGATGAGCATGGTCAGTACTAGAATTTGAGTCCAGAACTCTTGATGCCCAGTGTTATCTATTAACACAACCTTGTAAAATGTCAAGCAAATGACCTTTGCTTTTGATGCTCTTTGATTTTCCTTCTTTCTCTCCGTCCTGTTCTTTCCACTTATTTTTACTACCGCTCTGTTAGCTGCAATGGTAGGCACCAAAACTGGTGAAAAATGAACAGAGCAGCCTTTGTCTGCTCATGAGTTGGCAACCTACCAAAGAATGAGAGTTACAGGCTAAAGGGTTGTTCTGAGTGCAGTGATGTTTGTTAAGTACTAGCTCTGATTGAGTGGAGCCTGAAAAAGCTAAGGGCATGGATGGCATGAGAGAGGGATACATCTCTGTCAAGGGCACTGCCAACAGCTGCCCAACTTTGGAACACATGTCTTCTAAACCCCAAGGTACCCCTTTCACAGTTATCCATGTCCAAATTTTTGCTTCTCTGCTTTCTCCTAACCCCCATCCTTGGAGCTATGAAAAAAAGGTGGTGTGACACATCCAAATGGAATCTTCAAATCGCTGATCCTTTAAAACCTACTTCTGTAAATACCAATAAAACAAGTTTAGACATTCACTTCTCACTCAGGGAATTCATTCAACATGGAACACTGGAGGAGGGAAGCTCCACCCTAGGAACCGGCCTCATTTTCGAGATCTCACCTGAAACTCCTCTCCTCACTTATGCCCCTTTCCTGTCTTTATTTGATGCTGAGTCAATTGTCTGTAATCCCTTTGGTTTCCCTCCCTTTTTCTGTATTAATTCTGTCTCAAAGGCAGACTTGATTACAAACAAATGATTCTCTTCCAAAATGTTGAAGTTTGGAAATAAAACTGGGCAGACATTTAATAATTATTCACTCCCTGAATGAATGAATGAATGAATGAATGAACGAACGAATGAACACTGGCTAGATTCCAGTAATTTGCAGGACTATGGAAATGTTTGGAAGTTGGAAAAGTGGTGGTGGGGGGGGGTATTCCTATCTTAGAATGAGGGAATTTAGTAATAAGTGGCTTGAGGAAAAGGATGTGAGATTTAGAAATAGAGAGTTGGGGGGGTGCTTTCATAGGGAGACAGGGATCTACAGAACCAGATGAGGAGGGGAAAGGATATTTTGCACACACAGTTTCCTATCTTCACCCAAAGTTAGAATGTAAGGAGAAAGCACCAAGTATGATTGGGCTTGGGGAAGCGTAGTGCGTTCCCAGAGTGGAGAAAGGGAAAGAATGAGAGTGTGAAGGAGACATAGTTTACCTCCCAACCACAGGGTTCATAACCAAGGCTGGCAGCTTTGATGACTCTTTACGGCAAGGTTTTAACCTAGTATTAACCCCTATCTGTAGAGACCCGATGTCTCTGGAAAGGAGTGAGCTGATAACTGTCACTTCCATCCTTCTATAGAGGGTGACTCGCTGATATCTGAGGAAGAGTCAACAGCACACCCTGGGCAGAATTTAAGGTGGAAATAGCTTGAATGGAAAATGTTTAGGGCAAAGGGAAAATCTCCCAGAATTCCACATAAATTCCACATTTAAAAAAACACATCTTGACTTTCTGCCATTTTATGGATATTGCTTTAACTCAGATAATGTCTTCTCGGGTGGAAGAAATCAAACATAAGATTTTGCAAAGTCTTGTCCTTCCCTTGAATTCTCTTCTTATACTCTCTTTGGTTGACCTATACTCTATTATTTTCCAAAGATAACTTTATATCAGTCAAAGTGTCCATTTTCCCTCTCTTATTTTTATTATCTCGCCAGTGGCACTTTCTGAATTGCAATGGCATCACCATCATTGTACTTTTAAACATGGGAGTAGTACTATTTTATTTTCCTTTTTATAAGTAATTCCATCATCTAAAATAAAATCTGGCATGCTCCTGAGTAGATAACTATTTGTGGAATACATTGAATTTGTGGTGAATAGTGTGGTACTTGTCATTGCAAAGGACACTTGTGGAGACCAGAAGAAAGACGGTTTGGCAGCCTCTCCTGTGTGCCTTACCTCACTGCCTACTCTATATGTGAAACAAGAATTTGCTTTATAGGTAACTATGTGTAGTGTCCTGCGGTGGCTCATCAATTCCAGTTGGCAGAAACATCTGGGCTAGGTGCCCAAGACCTTCCAGAGATTCCAATTCAGTAGTTTTAGGGCGGAGCTCAAGAAGGTAAAACAACTTTTATTTATCTATCATATGTAACTATATCTGTACATCCATTCAACCATCCATTCACCCATTCATCCCTCCCTTTCCTCTGTCCTTCCATCCACACATGCTCATAGGTTCCCAGCTTATCAAAACATTTAGGAAATACTGATTAGAAGAGAGAAAACATCTAGAGTTTGGATCTAGTATGTAGGAATGTTGGAAGCATCACCACTGATTAGTAAGTAGAATAGTAACTTACATTTTTTAAAGCCCCAGGGGAGCCATCCATGAAATGACAACAATAATCTACCTCCCAGAGCTTTCAGGGATACAATTAAATATTTTTTGTAAATCTGAGAAACTTGCAGAATGTTTTCAGTAAACGCCAGTCAAATCTGAAAATAGAACACGGGGAGACTAGCAAGGAAAGCAAGATGCCTAAGACAGTTCAGGCAAGAAAAATAAAGAATTTGCATAGAGAGAGGATGTGATGGTTCATTCATGGTGTTTTAAATTGTTCAGGTTGTAGCATAGTCCACAGAAGTCCCAGCCTGTAGATATGTTTCCCTAGGGGATGAGGAAATCCTTGTTGGCAGTTGTCAGTCCAACCCAGAATATAATAGGATTAACTGGTAGAGAAGTTAGGAGCACAGAAATCCATAAATTACAGTGAGAGAATCTCTCTTTGCTTGCTTAGTGGCAGGGAGACAAATGGAGGTGCTGCCAAAGGGCATATTCAGGATGTGGGCTTGGAGAAGGCTGGATGCAGCCTGAACTGGCTAGCCAGGGAACAGACACATTAGTGAACTGCTGAGGTACAGAGAACAGACATGCCCTGTCTGTATCCTCACATAGGGCTGTGAGGGTAGCTGAAATCATGCGCTTTTCAAGGAACAAATATTCTGCAAGCTTATGGCAAAAATGGCAAGACACTATCAGCCCAACTCATCTATATTGAGCATGCAATGTGCAAATATGAAAGGAATCCGAGCTTATGAACCTGGACTACTGTTCCTCCTTTCACCGTTTGGTCTTGTTTTGCAGATTTTATGTTTTTTTTTAACCTCAGTGGATAGAAATAATTTGATGTGACTGCTTAATTATTGCGTCCTATATTCTTTCTTCAGAAATTAGTACAATGTTTAGCACATAATGGACACAAAAGACATTCATAGTAGCCTCAACAGAATTGAACCATTACTCTGGGCCAGATTCTTTAAAATCATGTTTATGCATCCCTGTGGTACTGTTTGCTGTCCTGGGAAACGTATTTGCTCTAGAGTTAATATGAAAAACATCCTAGAGTTTCAGTTATTCCTGAAACTAGAGGGGGGTGAGTAAGGAATTTAACTGTTTCACTATAGGAAATTATCACTGTATCACTGTCTTCCCGTTCATCATTGATTTGCTCGAGCGGGCAGCAGTAACATCTCCATATGTCCTGTCTCATGCAAGTAGAGCCCAAGGGCACTGCTTGCTCCAGGAACATAAAGAGCCTCAAACCATTCCATCAGGTCATGGGAATGAGGTCTATAATTGTTACTGATATTTGGAATAACAAATCGACACGGGTAGCTTGCCAGGCTCTGCCGTGTGGGTAGCATATTCTTGTAGTCATCCCTAAATCCAGCATTTATTGATGAACAGCACAGCCACTTGCAGCCGCGAGGCGGGATGCGATAGGCTGGTCTGCTGGGTGGAGTTCTGACGAGGGTGAAGTCCGGATGTGGAAAATGGAGGCCCTCATGGAGTGGCGGGGTCGTCTGGCTTGTTGCGAGGCTCTGATGGGGTGGCAGGCCAGGGCTAGAACACGCCATTCCTCCCAGGCACCTCATGGGTGGCTGGGCACAGGGAGAGCCAGAAGCAGCTCTGCCCCATGTCTGTGAATCTCTGGATCAGCATACCTGGGCCAGATTTAAAAAAAGACTGTTGCAGGGAGATTTCAATGAGCCGGGCAGTGATAGGCTGGTCTGCTGGGTGGAGTTCTGACAAGGGGGGAAGTCTGGATGTGGAAAATGGAGGCCCTCATGGATTGGGGGAGGGTCATCTGGCTTGTTGCGAGGCTCTGCTGGGGTGGCAGGCCAGGGCTAGAACACGCCATCCCTCCTGGGCACCTCGTGAGTGGCTGGGCACAGGGAGAGCCAGTAGCAGCTCTGCCCATGTCTGTGAGACTCTGGATCAGCATACATGGGCCAGATTTAATTTTTCAAAAATGTTTTAGAAATAATAATTTTAAATATTACTTAGATATGTGATAGAGTATGATGTCAAATGTGCATAAACTTTGAGATAAAATGAAGTGAGAATCCTCCTCCATTCACTAAAACTGAGCTGAATTGTAGGATTTGTAGCATTCCTTGGATTACATTGACATTCATGCTCAGCCAAATATGTGAAGGCAAGTACCGTTTATACAATCTGATAATGTCTGGTGTTGAGCCCAGTGCTGGTATATAGGAGGTACTTGAGTAAAAGTTACTGCGTAAGAGTATTTTCTGTTTTCTTCCTTTATTTTTTTTTAATTGGATCACAGTGAGATACATAGTCAAGGTTGTTCATGACTGGGTTTCAGTCATGCAATGTTCCAACACCCATCCCTTCACCAGTGCACATGTCCCCAGTCTTTCCTCATCCCCCTTGGTCACCTGCCTCTGAAGCAGACAATTTCTCTCTCTCTCTCTCCTCTCCGTTTGGACATTGTGGTTTGCTATATGATACTTGCTATATGATACTTTGCAATATGGAAGATGATTATGCATATCTCTTTAACTATTTTTAATACTCAGTTCTTCTCAGAGTGATAATTTCCAACTATTATTGTCATACTGGTCCATTCTCTATCCTATCTGTCCGTTCTCTACCCCACACACTTGTGGCAAGGTTCCAACCAATGATCAGTCCTCCTGGCTCCTGTTTATCCTGGCCTTGGATATTAGTCTCATACTATTTCTTTTTAATATTAGACAAATGAGTGCAGCCTCTCTATGTTTGTCTCTCTCTTTCCAACTCATTTCACTCAACATGATACTCTCCATGTCCATCCCTTTATAAACCAATTTAACAATTTCAATTTTCCTAAAGTTGTGTCCTATTCCGTTGTTCACATCTCCTTTAAAGGCCTGGATGATGTCTCCTGGTTAACACTGGGTCTGCTACCTGGCATGTATTCAAGTTTTGTTTTGCTTAAACTGTATTTATCGTATATCAATTTGGCTTAGATCAATGTTCTACAACTGATTATAGAAATAAATATAAGTGAAGCAGCCTTTGAGCTAATCAGTGCTGCTATCTTTCTTTCTTTCTTTCTTTCTTTCTTTCTTTCTTTCTTTCTTTCTTTCTTTCTTTCTTTCTTTCTTTCTTTCTTTCTTTCTCTCTCTCTTTCTTTCTCTCTCTTTCTTTCTTTCTTTCTTTCTTTCTTTCTTTCTTTCTTTCTTTCTTTCTTTCTTTCTTTCTTTCTTTCTTTCTTTCTTTCTTTCTTTCTTTCTTTCTTTCTTTCTTTCTTTCTTTCTTTCTTTCTTTCTTTCTTTCTTTCTTTCTTTCTTTCTTTCTTTTCTTTCTTTCTTTCTCTCTCTCTCTCTTTCTTTCTTTCTTTCTTTCTTTCTTTCTTTCTTTCTCTCTCTCTCTCTCTCTCTTTCTTTCTTTCTTTCTTTCTTTCTTTCTTTCTTTCTTTCTTTCTTTCTTTCTTTCTTTCTTTCTTTCTTTCTTTCTTTCTTTCTTTCTTTCTTTCTTTCTTTCTTTCTTTCTTTCTTTCTTTCTTTCTTTCTTTCTTTCTATTTTTGGCCACCCTAGTGATGCTCATGGTTTATTCCTGGTCTGGCACTCAAGTATAACTCCAGCCTGTTTTGGGGACTACATGAGGTCTTTGAAATGTGTCGGTTACATGCAAGGCAAGTGTTCCTTCCACTGTACTATCTACTCTACTGAACTATCAGTAACTCCAAAATAATAATTCCTATTTCATAGGATAGATACCAAGTGTCAAGAATAGTTTTAATGAAAATAATTAACACACAGTAAGTCTTCAATATATATTATTCTCTCTCCCCTCCTCATTGGGTTTCATTTCTAGAACTATTTATATGATTTAGCACATGGTTTGAAAGGGCTAAGATTTGATGCTGCTTCTAAGTTTTTGCTCTAGTTCTGAAGAAGGAAATTTTTTACTTTTGTTCTGAGTAAATTTCTTAATCTTTGAGGCCTAATTTTTCCATCAGCAAAATGGGTATCATACTTGGGAAGATTTTCTGTTGGTGTTGTAGGGAGAAGAATGAGATAATGTCTGGAAGGAGCTGTGAGCTTCAGAGATGAAAGGTGCTGTGTAAATTCAAAGCTCCAAAGCTCTATGCTTATTAGTCTTTAGTAGCTTATTGAATTCTTTTAGTGAGAGCAATAGGCCTCCTGACCTGTAGACACAGTCATAAGCACCGTCTCCATCCTACAAATCCTTTGAAATGATTTGAAAGCATATTTGAGTGGTAATGCTTTACTTTGTTATTCCTCCCTTACTTCATTTTCTTGCTCTGAAGTTGACAGTAATAGCTTTAGGGGTGGGAAGAAAAGAGAAACATTCCTAGGAGTAATTATCCCATGGCTGTAGATCTGGGTTCAAGTCTCAACACTGTCTAATGTAATAACACTATCATTTTGCAAATCAATAAATCTTTTCTGGATCCGGTCTGAAATCATTGTTCGGACTCAATAGTCTTCAGCTTCCTAACTTGTCTTAAAAATATGAATGAAGTCTTTGTACTTAGTGTAGAGGTGAGAATGCCTTCTATGGGCCAGATCTGCTTTCAACTCCTACTATCACTTTGATGGCTCTCTGCAGGACCCCCAGCCCAGCATCATCAGTTGGCCCTAACCTGGGTAGTTCTGCATCTCTGGGAAATTCATCCTACCACCCTGAACATCATTTGAAAATCATTCAAAGTGTGAGACAGCTGATATAGAGAAAAAATAGTGTGAGCTATTGGTAAGAACAACAGAAAGGTGGGGGATGAGACCATTATTAATCTCCTTAGTCAGGGCTGTGAAATGTAGGCAGAAAAAAATTTAAATGAGGAGAGTCATATTCCTTCTTCTGGGAGGCCACATAATGATGGAGAAAATCAAGTCCAAGACTTTGGAGTCAGGTAGACCTGAGTTTCAAATCTCCTGTGACAGGTAATTGTTGCTCTTTGCTTCAATTTTTTGGTGTGTGGGGTAGTGGGTAGTGGAGTGATGGAAGAGAGACTTTGGCACCACACACATTGGTGCTCTAGGACTATTTATGGCTCTGTGATCTTGGGTCATTCCCAGAGATGCTCTGGGAACCATGCAGATAGAACTGTGGTCAGTCATATTAATGATTAATTACTGCTCTTTAGGCAAATGATTTTTTCTTCAAAATTTCTGCTCTTAGCTTTTGTAAAATGGTAATAAAAATATCACCTTATGGGAACGTAATGAGTACTAGGTAGTATTGCACAGAGAGACACAGTGTATTTTCATCTTTCACAGATTCTTTTTTTATGAGTGAACTTGTTTCTTTACTTAAATTTATGTGTAACCCCAAGTCAATACTCATGACACTTTAATGGTCGGTTGAAGAAAGACTAGTGACACGCTTGAATCATCCAACATGCACCTTCACTGATGAATTCTAACTGAGAGAGCTCATGTTCTTTTTGTAGGTTTCACAGAACAAATTAGTGCCCCTTTTGTAGTTAATTGTTACATTTCCTGCATTTCAATTAATTATATATTTGAACTTTTTGTCCACATCTGGAATGATTCAAGAGCTAATTCAGGCTCTGTGCTAATGAATGGTCCCTGAGGGTGCTTTGGGGACCCTATGTTCTATCAGAGATTTGAGCTGGGGTCAGCTGCATGCAAGATGAATGCCTTAACCTCTGTCCTCTATCTCCAGTCAGTGTTTTCTGGCCATTACTATTTTAGATGGTCTTCAACATAGTGTTGAGGTGCTATCGGTATTTCTACTACTAAGAAAGCTGATGTAGAATTGGAAAGAATATTCACCCAATACCCATCTGATAAGGGGTTAATATCCAGGATATATCAGGCACTGGTAGAACTTTTATAAGAAGAAAACAAACAACCCCATCAAAAAATGGGGAGAAGAAATGAACAGAAACTTCAGCAAGGAAGAAATTGAATGGCCCAAAAAACAAATGAAAAAATGCTCATCATCACTAATCATCAGAGAGATGCGAATCAAAACAACAATCAGATACCACTTTACACCACAGAGACTGGCACATATTCAAAAGAGCAAGAACAACAAGTGCTGGCGTGGATGTGGGGAAAAGGGGACACTCATCCATTGTTGGTGGGAATGCCGGCTGGTACAGCCTTTCTGGAAAACAATATGGACATTCCTCCAAAGACTAGAAACTGAACTCCCATTTGACCCAGTCATACCACTCCTGGGAATCGACTCTGGGAAACCAAAAATACGCAGTGGAAACACCATACCTACTTTTATGTTCATAGCAGCATTATTCACCATAGCCAGAATCTGGAAGCAACCAGAGTGCCCAAAAATCGATGACTGGATAAAGAAGCTTTGGTACATCTACACAATGGAATACTATGCAGCTATTAGGAAAAATGAAGTTATAAAATTTGCCTATAAATGGATGGACATGGAGAAGATTATGTTGAGCGAAATTAGCCAGAAGGAGAGAGACAGACACAGAATGATTGCATTTATCTGCATAATATAAATATATGTGTACATATTAAGATACCAATATCCAAGGTCAAGTGCAACATATATCAGGAGGTCTTGTCAAAGGTGGAAATTATCACAAATGTGTGGGGAGTCAGAGGCTAGGTAAGACAGAAAATGGAACAGTGTGCTAACAATTGTCAAGGGTACTAATGCCAACCTAGAACTGAGCATTAAATAGAGGCAAAAAGATACACATGACAACCTTTTAATGTATGTTCTGTAATCCATAGTCTGGAGGGAAGGAAAAAAGAGAAAGAAATGGAAAGAAATAAAGAACCTGCCATGGAGCAGGGCTGGGGAGGGGGAGGGAACCGGGGACGTTGGTGGTGGGAGATGGGCACTGGTGGCAGGATGGGTGCTGGAACACTGTATGACCAAAACCCAAATATGAACTTTTTAATTGTATATCTTTGTAATTGTAAAAATAAAAAATTAAAAAAAAGAAAGCTGATGTATTTTTTTTTTGAGAGAATACATGTGTTAGCAAAGTTTTATTCAGGTCTGAGTTATATTGCTCCTGTCAATGAAGTCAATATTAATGAATAAGCAATCTATATTAAGAATAGTGCCCTTTAACAGAAACACGTATAAAATGATATTGCGTTACTTCATTGTTGAAAGTATTAGACCAGTTACACAGGGACAGAAGCCTGCACTTGCATTTTCTTCCTAAGAATATTGTTTTGGTAGTCGCTAACTCAGTGTTCAGGGAGAATGTGTATAGCAACTGTGAATAACAATTATTGGCAATGTGCAAAATAATGATTTTTTTTGTGTTTTCATTTTTGGACCACATCAAACAGTGCTCAGTGATCAGATCCTGGATCTGATCATTCCTGGTGGAATGTAGGGACCATATTGAGCTTGGAAGATTATTTCTAACAGTGCTGGATATAGAACCACGCTTGGTGGCACTCATGCAAGCCCCTTACCTACTTCACCACCTCTGACCAACAGATAGATCTGAATCAGGAAATTAATTTATGGAATGTGGTCAGACATGCACATTAAAATCATGCTCAATCACATTCTGTGGGTCAAGGCAAGACAGATGACCAACTCATTATCAATAAAGCAGAGAGATATACTCCTCTCAGTGAGGCAATGCAAGCACATGTCAATGACTGGGGATGGAGAATCTTCATATATATACATGTATATAACTGAATATATGCACAAGTATGTTTAAAGGAAAATTGAATAGAAATTGGGAAATGTAACCTACTCTTTTCATTTATATTACAACATATGATTATGCGAGGGACATGGATTTGTAGAGATATGTGTACAGATTATTCAGAGGTAAAGATTTCCTCAGAGCAAAGCCAGTTCGAGCCCAGGTAGGCGGCTCCAAGAGGCGGGAATCACGGGAAGTCGTCAGTGGAGGCGTGGTCGTCCCTTCCCCCCTCCATCTTGTCGGACCTGGTGGCCCTGCCGGCGAAGCTGCCCACGGGCCAGCACAGGGCCTCACGGAAGGCTGGGGAGGCTGGCGCTCGGCCTGCGCCCGGGCCCTAGCTGACCATGGAACCCCGAGGAGGGCAGATGGGTTTTGGGAGTGGGCCCGTCGCCTCTGAGGGGTCCCCGGAAGCAGCCGGATGTGACTTCGCCCACCACACTAGCCACCATTTTTGCTGTCCGGACGCTGCGAAAGCGGCCTCAGACCAGATCAACAGAGCAAAGCCAGTTCGAGCCCCAGGTCGCGCATAGCGGCCAGCTGGGTCCACTAACATAGTGAAACAGTAATGTCTTTTAATGCATTGCAGTCAATGAAGAGCAGGAAAGTTTGTTGGGAAGGAGATATAAAGAGGAAAGAAATGACATACAGAACTCGCCAAGTGGTTGAGGTGCGGGAGGCGGGGAGGGAGGTGGGATCATTGGTGATGGGAGATGGGTTTGGGCGGAGGGTGCGTGTTGGAACACTGTAGAACCAAAGCTCTACGTAGCATCTTTCAATAAAAAAAAAGGTAGAATCTTCCACAAACATGTGGGAATCAGTGGTTGGGTAGGACAGAGAAGAGAACAGTGTGCTAATATTTGTCAAAAATGATAATACCAGTCTAGAACTGAGCATTGAATATAGGAAAAAAGATATACATGATGATCTCTGAATGTATGTATTGCAATTCACAATGTGTAAGAGAAGAGATAAAGAATTTGCCATACAGGCGGGCTGGGGAGGGGGAGGGAAGTGGGGACATTGGTGTTGGGAAATGGGCACTGGTGGAGGGATGGGTGCTGGAACACTGTATGACGGAAACCCAAACATGAACATCTTTGTAATTGTATATCACATGGCGGTGTAATAAAATATTTAAAAAAAAAAAAAAAGATTTCCTATATTGAGTTAATGATTAAAATCATTAGTAAAGTTTGTGTACATATATGTATGTGTTTCTTTGATATATATCTATATATCAATAACTAGTAAAATATTTTATCAGAAAAGTAAATCAACTTTTGAAAGGCCATTCAAAACGTTTGGTCTAGCACAGTTTTTAAAAATCCCCCCCATATGTTTTATTAGTGGAATTAAGTTCTAGGAAAGTGAGATAATACACATTTCATTGGTTGACTTTGGTGCCAGGGCTTGGAAAGCAAACTGGGTCTAAGTTGACACGACCTATGGATCATCCATTATATTAAATGCACTGTTGTTGCTATTGGCATGATAGAGAGGTTGTTGTGCAGATCCTTTGAATGTAAAGGTACATGGGGTTTCACCTTTCCAATGAGTGAAAAAAGTTCTTTAAGATAAATTTACAAGAGAGTATAGATGAATCATTCTACAGCAAAAAAAAAAAGTTTATTGACTTTGAGTTCAGATGCAGTACATTGAGATATTGCTCGGGAATCCTGGGAAAAGTACACATCCTTTCAGAGCCCCAGTTTCCTCACATATAAAACAGTGCTAATATACCTTATGGATCACCATGGGTGATCAATAGTAATATGAGGCATATATTTGGCACATATGAGGCATAAGATTTATGGTTACCATTGCTTTGAGTATGACTGTGATTTTCTACTCTACTGCTTGGGCAATTGGCTTATGCTATGATATTACTGCACAGGCCCATGACATCTTTGCAATTTTCCTAGTTATCCATGGGCAGCAAAGAAAATTGTACTGCCATTCTCTTGCCTAACAAAAGATGAACTAGTGAGCAGAGGAGGCTGATATGTCATCCTTCCTCCAAAATGGCAAAGATAAAGGTGGTGCATCTGCCATTAATTAACTCTCCCTTCCTGAAGTGGGGAAGCTCTTTCAGAAGCTTGGCATAGTTTAAATGCAGGTTAGATTTAAAGTCTTTATGGAGAGCTTCTCCTCACTTACTCTCAATTATATTTTATCCCTTTAAATATTTTCATATGAAACATTGTATAGATGGCTTATGATTCCTTGTGCTTTCAAAATAAAGATTGTACTCACAACTAGAAAAAAACAATTCTGGCTGACTAGAGACATTCCCTACTTTATAGGGCTGAGAACAAGGTTTATTCTTTTACTTTTAATGAAGGTATTAAATCACTTTGTGCTCCTTTTTTATTACCCATGAAAGGCACAATAGCAGCCAAAGTATTAGCAGACAAGGAGGTGTTCATTTCCCAAAAATAATTAGTGGGAAGGTAGTAGAGTTAAGTGAATGTAAACACATTCTCATTCAAATTAGATTGACAGTAAACATTTTTGATTCCTTTTTGTCAGACAAAGCAAACAGATTACAGAGCCATTAGCCGGCCTGTGGCGGGGTGGGGGGAGATAGAATTGAAATATATTTTCTAATTATCTGGTCTCTGAGAGTCAAGCACGTGAAATGGGAGGTGCTCTGGATGAGGACCATATCCAGACTGTATCATGAGAATGCACTAGAGACCCCAGTTCATATCCCAGGCTCAGCGTGCCAGAAATCTCACTTTAGCTGCTCCTCAAAACCAGACAGCCTGCCAAGTCTAGTTTTTAAACAAGTGTTTGAATCCAGCATCTGCTTTCTCATCTTGTTCAACTCTCAATGAGGTTTTCTTTATTTCGCTTTCTTGGGCCACACCAGGCGATGCTCAGGGGTTACTTCGGGCTCTGCACTCAAGAATTACTCATGGCAGTGCTCAGGGGACAATATAGGATGCCAGAGATCTAACCCTGGTTGGCTGTGTGCAAGGCAAGCACCCTACCCACTGTACTATTGCTCCAGCATTCTTTTTTTAAATTTTGTATTACAACGCCGTGAGATATTCAATTACAAAGGAGTTCATAATTGGTTCTCGGTAATACAGTGTTCCAGCACCCATTCCTCCACCAGTGCCCCATTCCCATCACCTATGTCCCCACATTTCCTCCCAGCCACCCCCAGCCTGCCTCTAAAGCAGGTACTTTTTTCTCCTCTCTTTCTCTGTCTCTCACTGTCTCTGTCTCTGTATCTCTCTCTCTTTTCCACATTGTGGCTCCCCCTATAGGCATTTAGGGTTCATCATGTAAGTCTCTGTGTATATTCAATGGTGAGTTCTAGTCTGACATTGCCATTTCCCACACTTCATAAAACACTGGTATATATTTATATCCCATTAATGAATGCAGTCATTCTATATCTGTCCTTTTCCTTCTTACTGTACTACTGCTCCGGCATTCTTAAGGACAGATGATGGTGGATTGAAGTTGAGTTTGCAAGGAAGAGGGGCTAAATGTGGAAAATCCTGCAGACATGGGAAACACCAATCAGCAATCATTATTCTAATAATGCTTTAGTGCTGGGTAATATTAAAGAGAACCTGGGACAAGTTTAATTGTTATTTGAGTCTCAGTCTGCACAGTTTGACTAAGTCTTCTTGACCTCAGACTTTTTGAAATTGAGGACTAGATCATACTTTGTCATAAGGAGTCCCTTATGTCTTCAATTTTTAGCACCTTCCACTCTGGCCTTCACTTGCTGTAACAGCAAAATATTTACTAACTTCAGTTGTTTTTATTATTATTTTTTAAAAATATTTTATTGAGTTACCATTGAATACAGTTAGAAGGTTGTTCATGGTTAGATTTTAGTTAACACTGTTCCAACACCCAACCCTCCACAGGTGTGCGATTCCTACCACCTGTATGTCCCTTTGCCCTCCTGCCACCTCTCCCAGCCTGTCCCTATGGCAAGCACTTTCCTTCTTTTTTTTCTTTTTATTTTTTAATTTTTAATTTTTACAATTACAAAGATATACAATTAAAAAGTTCATATTTGGGTTTTGGTCATACAGTGTTCCAGCACCCATCCCGCCACCAGTGCCCATCTCCCACCACCAAGGTCCCCAATTCCCTCCCACCCCCCCCAGCCCGCCTCCACGGCAGATTCTTTATTTCCTTCCCTTTCTCTCTCTTTCTCTTTTCCTTCCCTCCAGACTATGGATTACAGACATACATTAAAGGGTTGTCATGTGTATCCTTTTGCCTCCATTTAATGCTCAGTTCTAGGTTGGCATTAGTACCCTTGACAATTGTTAGCACACTGTTCCATTTTCTGTCTTACCTAGCCTCTGACTCCCACATGTTCCTTCTTGACATCAGTTGTTTCTTGAGGAGCAAAACTAGCCTTGGCTGAGAGCTGTTTCCATAGCCCATAAGGTATTTGGGGTATGACATCACATAGATGTTAACATGTATGTGATGCACTTCCTTACACTGAAAGAGTTTGGGGGAAAGTTAATAAGCTGATTAAACATGATATTAGAAGTTGTAGATAATGGCACTTAGAGGGGTCATGCTAGGGGTTTACTCAGAAATCTTCTACTTAAATGAAAATATTTCAAGTGTAATATTGTTCTGTTTTGTTCACAGCTTACTTGCTAGAACCCAGTGCTATCAGTGCTCTATTAATATTTGTTGAATGAATAGAAATAAAAAAGAATACAAGAGTCTTTTAAAGGAGAGTTGAGATAATCTTTTTCATCAAACTAGGATTTTGCTTCTAAAAAGTATAATCATTCTACCTGTAAGGCTTGTACTGGTCCAATATTAGCAGCAGTTAAAAATCCTTGTGTCAAAGCATCCTGGATGCTTTGCACTACTTACCACAATAATATAACATGGGAAAGATATTTCCTATTCTGATTCCCTCCACAAACTATGCCTGCTTTGTGGCATACAAAAATGATATCCTTTTTTTAAATTGGGAAATCTATATTTATATTAACCACTTGGTTAAGTAGGATTCTTGGTGGGCTTAAAATAGTCTAGGACAGTATTTTCAACCTGGGGACACATGGTCTTATACGAACTCACAGAATACTCCAAGCAGTTCATAGCTGAAAATCATGGAAATGGGTCATGGCATTAGAGTAGGAAACCAACTGTTAGGACAGGGTAGCCACAGAAGGAAACAGTTTGGGAAAAAAAGAGCATTGTAGACATAGGTTGACAAACACAGCACTACATCCACAAGCTACCATTTAATGTTTATTTTCCAGTTAAACTGCATTTCCCTGAATATTTTTGTCTTGATGGATTATATAGTTCTAGAATGAAATGCTAAGTATTCAGTCATGAGCAAGACAAAACAAGAGACTCAAGTCACCTATTTCCAGTAGAGTCTGGGATAACATGGATGTAAAATAGAGTAGGTATAAATTCATGTAATGATGAAGATGAAACTGAATGAGTTTACAAGAGTAGAATGTGATGACATCAGAACAGGTGATAGGCTGCTGGGAAAGGTCTCTCTGAAGAGGAGGCCCAAGTGGTCTCTGAGATGGGGCCCCCACTTTTGTTTCCTTTTATCTCCTTCAATCTTTGAATAAGATAGTAATGTGTGGATATGAATGTGTTTGAGTGTGTAATATGTGATTTGTATGAATGCCATGTGTGTTTTGTGTATATATGGAGTATATGCATGTTTGGTTGTGCATAAATGTGTATGTGGTGTGTGCATGTATGTGTGGGGAGAATGAGGAGGACAGAGAAAAACCATAAGACACATTTCTGTGGTGCTCCAGGAAAAAGTATCCTTAGGGATGCACATGTCTTTCAGATCTTCAGGACTTTATAATTCACAGTTCATTGAGTTTTGAGCTCTTTGTGGTTCTTAATTTAACTTTGTTTCAGATTTTTTTGAAAATCTGAACTTTCCCAAATGAATAATCTTCAATACAAAAATCTCCTTGCAATTTCAGAGAGCTCACGATCTTGTTGGAACTCATTTACAGGGGCATTTATTCATTTTTTGGCTTCTTTTTAGGCTGTGCCCAGTGGTGCTTAGGGCTTGCTGCTGACTCAGTGCTCAGGATCAGTCCTATAAGTGCTCAATGCACCATCTGCAGATCTGGAGGTTGAATCCTGATCAGCTCTATGTACAGGAAGTTTTCTTTATCCTAAAATTAAGAAATTCTGAGTTAGTAATAAAAGGATATTATTCAATGGAGCACAGTAAGTGTCAGAATAGTTGCTAACTATTTTACAT
Organism: Cryptotis parvus; assembly: GCA_021461705.1. Classification (NCBI taxonomy): domain Eukaryota; kingdom Metazoa; phylum Chordata; class Mammalia; order Eulipotyphla; family Soricidae; genus Cryptotis; species Cryptotis parvus. The sequence goes on from JAJIBD010011963.1 coordinate 31,743, forward strand.
TAACTATTGCAATCAAAACGCATAATGACCCCATAACATTAATTCCATTACCAGCCCCTCCACACAGTGGAGGCAATAAAAGCATAGACTGGGTTAATTTTTAGGTCCTGCAGAGGCTATCTACTTGGTATTTCATCTTTAGCTTGATTTGTAATTTATAATTTTTAATTTATAATTTTCTATCAGAAAATGTACTTTCTCCAATATATGACTGAGGCCCAATTATAAACATCTTTGTAATGTTGTTCTCATGGTGGTATAATAAAAAATTTAAAAAAAAAGAAAGAAAATGTACTTTCTCAGAGTTGAGTTCACATAAAGTTTTAGACCTTATTTCAGGAAGGTTTTTTAATGGCAAATCTCAAGGGAAAAGGTGGTGTCCTCTATCACTCTATTTGTCTTCATAAGCATTCTTGTTGTGTGCCCTCTATGTGCCCAGTGGAAGTGTAAGATGGTTATTTCCTGTTTTGAAAAGTATTTTATTGCTATATACTACAGTTTATGTTTGCAAATATTTGCAATGACTCCAGAGAGGGGCCATCTCACAGTAGTCAAGATACTAGACTACTTCAAAGTGGAGAAGACGAGAGGATGTGGTGCACATTAAACTCCCGGTAAGCATAAAAGTAGTACGTAGTTTACATTTCAAAGACCAAAAAGTGGCGGCTGTTTTATTTAAAATTTGTATAGCTATTCAATATCGATTATTAAAAAGTGTAAAAACTATTTAATGTTTGTGAGTTATATAAATTAGGAAGGTCATATTTTTCTCAAAGACTGACTAATACCGCTCTAGAGCTAGTTATTTGAGCTCATATTTAGCACTGATAGTAGTTGGGTTGATAATCCTGGTCAGGTTATTTAACCTCATTGTGCCTCAGTTTCTTCATAGGAAAAATGAGAATAACTGTGGCAATAATTTTGTGGACTGTCTAGAAAATTTAGGAAGTTTAATACATATGATATTTAAGAGAATTTCTGGAATCATATAAGATTGTATCAGATTGTGTACTGTTGTTATTATCATTCTTGAATTTTTTTATATTTACTAAGATGCACCAGAAATTTGAAATTCATATGAGTTCATATGACTTCTTTTTAGTTCTCAGAGGTATTTGAACTCCATAACCTCACTTTTTAATTACTGTGAACAGTAGTTGGATAAGATGGTCTTAATGAGCCCTTTATTAACGGTAGAGGCAAAACAAAAATGATTAACTTACTTAAATAAGATCTACATTCATTTTTTGCAGAACTGGGATTCAAAACCAGATTTGACAAATTTCCTGGTGACCAGGTCTAGAACTTTTTCAGGTTATTAGATATTGCTTCCCTTGACTCTGACTAGCCATTGACTCTGAGCAGGTGATCATCTCTAGAGGTCTAGCTGACCTCTTAACCCCAGCCATAGCCCCTTAAACTAGAGTCAAATTGTTTTTTTAATAATTATTTTATTATACCACCATGAGATATACAATTACAAAGATGTTCACTCTTGGGTTTCGGTCATATAGTGTTCCAGCATCCCTCCACCAGTGCCCATCTCCCACCACCAATGTCCCGGTTCCCTCCCCCCTCCCCCAGCCCGCCTCCATGGCAGGTTCTTTATTTCTTTCCCTTTATTACTATCTCTTTTCCTTACCACACAGAGAATTCTGGGACCATGGATGATGATGGTAGTAGTGGAAGAATAAATGTGATAAAATTACAGCAGCTGAAAATATGTAGTCTTAAGAGAAATTTTAGTTTGGGCAAGATGAACCAAACAGTGACAGCTAAATGTAGAAGCCAAACTGAGAAATGTGTTGTTTAGTTCCTCTGCCTCTCTAGTCCAACATCTCCTTGTAGTTAAGCCAAGTCACTGAAAATACAGATAATTTAATGAACATTACTCATTAATTTTATATTCTATAGTACGACATCTCTATATTATGATGTACACATGTAAAACAGATCACCATAGCTATGTATAATGCAAGTTATTCTATGAGTGAAAATTTTATCAATACCATACTGTCTATGGAAGAAATAATCTCCTATCAATAAACTTATAGTATGATGTAGGGGTTCAGTGGATGCCTTTCTCCACTCCCATTTGTGTCTGGTATTTCAGAGATCTTATAATATGTTGTTTCTTTACCTGCCTCATTATAAAACTTCCTTCAAACTTCAATGGTAGGAATTTACAACTGTAGATTTGTTGGAAGTTTTATTTTTATAATAATGCATGTTTTATGACTATGTAATTATATATGTATAGGGGCATGGAAAAATTCAGGAAAAGTCCAAAGAACTAAATAGAAAGCAACTCCTACCATTACAGGGAAATAATCAGGTTAGGGTTTTATTGCTAGCTTTTATGATGGTGTGAATTTTTTTTCCTCAATGCACATAATATAACTCAAATCTCCATGTGGGCCAGTCTTAACTAATGTTATACTAAAAGAACCTCCAGTGCATTAACCACACACAATTATTGTGGAAAATACAAGACTTCTGATTTTCAAATAATGATAGGTTGTATTCTACTCATAACCCACAGAAAAACTTTCTCCATTTTAGTTTCTATGATTCTCCAATTTTTTTTGGAATTCAAACCTTTATGCAAATTAATAGATTATTTGAACTCTTCAGCCACTCCATTTCATCCTAATATATACACCTTGTATTACACCAATATTTCATATCACTCTCTTCTTTGTTCATTTGTTATGAAACTTGATGTGACTTCTATAACCATCTTTTCATAATAGAGAACCTGTAATTATGCCCACCAGGAAATATATTTATCTAGCTTTCCAATATTTCTATCTCATCTCAGATAATACTTTCATATCCCATTTTCTACTTTTCCACATAGTCACAACACCCTGTCCATTCTCCTTATCTTGTCTCACAAAGATATCCTCATTACTGTCAACAATGAAATTTCTCTTGAAGGAATTCCTCTCATGTGAGAAAAGGAGAACAGGAGAGAAAAGAAGAGGGCTGGGAAAATAAGAATGCACAAAGACAAAACTCTTCAGTGTCACCCTCGAGAACATCATGCAACAATTAGAATGGGAAGGAATGGGAGTGAAGATAGACGGTCAGTGACTACACCACCTCCGCTTTGTTGATGACATCGTTCTAATAACACCAAACATTAGCCAAGCGGCACAAATGCTGGCTGACTTTGACCGAGAATGTGGAAAGATAAGTCTACAGCTGAATCTCAACAAAACTATGTTTATGAAAAATGAACTACTTCCAGAGGCCCCATTCACTCTCAATGGAACAAATATCTCTGAATGCAGCAGTTATGTGTACCTTGGTTGAGAAGTCAACATGATGAAACCTAAAACCTGAGCTGTGCAGGAGGAAGAGAGCGGCATGAAATGCCTTCAAAAGCATAGAAGAAATAGCGAAAAAGACAAAGAACCTCAAACTCCGGGCATATCTCTTCAACTCCACCATTCTTTCTGCATTATCATAAGCCTCAGAGACCTGGGCCCTACCAAAGCAGGATGAGAACACTATCTGGGTCTCCCAAAGAGGAATCAAAGGAGCTATGCTTGGAATAGCACACCTCACTCAAGTGAGAGAAGGGATACGGAGTTCCGACCTCCATTGTTGTTCCAAAGTCAGGGATGCTGTCTCATTTGCCAAGGCATCAAAAATTAGATGGGCTGGACATGTAATGCCATTTGGAGGCGACCACTGAACTAGAGCCATTACTGACTGGATCCCACGGGATGTCAAAAGATAACTTACAAGATGTTCAGACTTCTTCGTCAAGACCCTGAACGAATGGTTTGAGGTTCTTCATATTCCTGAAGCAACCAGATGCCATTGGGCTACACTGACTTGTTACAGGGTCAAATGGAAATGTTACTGGTGCCTGCTTGAGCAAATTGATGAATAACACAATGTCAAGTGATCAAATGAAAGACAAAACTTTGTAATGGAGGTAAAAGCAAGGGAGGGGAGAGACAATACAGTTAATAAGGCACTTGTCAACCTGGTTTTGATCCCGACACCACATATGATCTACTGAACCCCACCAGGTTAATTCATGAGTGCACAGTCATGGAAGCCTTGAGCACATTAGGGCGTGGCCCCCAAACAGCAATAATAGAAGCATAAGAGAATAAAAATAAGACTCAGTGTGCTTTCTCTATCTTGAATGAATCCTACTTATCAAAGTATAAGGAACATTTCTCTTAAATATTAGAATTATGATTTTATTGGATATATGTGTGATATATGAATGCAAACTGATAAATTTAAGCAAACATCTTTTACTTTTTTCATGGTCAAGAAAATAATATCTCTGAACAGATAATATTGGTATGATGTTTCTTAAAAATAAACTGAGAAGATTTTACTTTATTGGATCATTTTTACAGTCCTTGGCTAGATAGGTTGTGGATATTTTACTATTTAAACTATTTGACTAGTGTATGCTTTTATAATTAGCACTAAAGGACAGGATCAATATAGATTCTCTAACATTTTTTCCCTTGGAGATATCTTTGAGAAGGGCTGGTGTTTTATTCTCTTTATTTCTTGGTAAAAATATAGTTTACTTCCTCACTGTCAGTTGCAGAAAAAAATAGAAGTATAAAGGAAGAAAACAGATCCTTGCAAAGGCATCTAACTAGTTTTTACCACGTCTACTCTGAGTCTAGAACTTTCTCCCTAATTTGTAAAACCACATGAATTTCAGGAGAGACTAACCAGTTTTTTGAGTCACTGATGCTTAACGAACATAAATGTGGTGTTGTAAGAGTTCAGTAAGCTTTACAATCTTTTAAATATGCTTGCATAAAAGGAGAGATGAGTTGAAACTGGTTGGTGGGTTATGGAGGAGGAAAAGAGAAAGAGTATGCCAGAAGGAAGAGGATGTGGGGTTTTTGCCACCTTGAAATTTAGCTGAAATCTGCAGGAAATTCGAACAACAAAATTAAAGTTATGGGTGATCTTTGAAGGAGGAAAAAAAACCCAACCATGGTATCATTCAAAATTTAAATGTCTCAAGCAGACAGATGGGCTGAATCATGAGAACAAATGCTGCCCTGCTGGTCAACAGCTTTTAAAAATTTGTTTTAGAACTTTTATATTCACTCTGTCTTTCTTTCACAACTCATTTGTCATTTATTCATTCATAACTCTTATAGTTATTTGATACATTTATTGATGCTGTAGTAGGTACTAGACTCATGTCTTAATGTTTTTTGGTTTTTAGGTCACATCCAGTGGTGTTCAGGGTTTACTCTTGTCTATTCACACAGAGATCACTCTTGATAGGCTCTGGGGATCATACGGATGCTGGGGATCAAATCTGGGTCAACCATGTGCAAGGCAAATGCCCTACCCAATGTATTATCACTTTGGTCCCACTAAACACCATTTTAGGAGCTGAGGTTTTGCTGAACACATATCAAATAAGATCTATTTTCTAATAGATCTTTCATTACAATATTGGAGACAGAAAAAAAGAACAGTAAATAAAACTAATTTTTACCAAGTAGTTGGATATAAATATGTAATAGCTACGGGCTTAGTATGGGACTATGGAAAGAAGGGAATTGGCTTGGGAGGATGAATGATGGAATGAGTCATTATTTGGAAGATTTAGGTGAAAAGACAATTCCTAGCTGAGGGCACAATAAGGTAAAGTTTTCTGAGTTGGTGTCTTAGTATCAATTAGTTCATAAGTTCATGGCAAAAGCAACAAACACTGTTATTTGGATGCTTTGATTACAAATCTGTGATTAAGGTGTTGGCTAAAACCTTAATCTGGTTGAAATGGGCATCACTGGTGACCAAGCTCACTTGCTTGCTTGTACTGGTTGTAGGAAAATAAGTTTCTCCTGATCTGTTGGCCTGAGATCCTCAGTACCTTGTTGACTTTGGCTAGAGGCCATTTTTCTTCCCTAAACATATGGGCATCTCTACAGAGTCACTCACAGCATAGCAATATACTTCTTCAGAAAGAGGAAGCAAGGAAGTGGAGAAGGACAGAGGGGAGTAGGAGAGGAGTAAGTGAAAGTGGAGAAAGAAAATGAAGAAGGGTAAGGAAGAGAATTAGGATAAGAAGAGTAAGGAGGAGAAAAAGAGGAGAATGAAAGTAGAGATATAGGGTTTTCTAAAGCTGCTTAAGGAGAAGGAGAAGGAAGAGGAGAGGAGAAGGAAGAGGAAGAAAAATAAGAGGAGGAGGAAGAAGAAGAGGAGGAGGAAGAGGAGATGAGATGATGAGGGAGGAAAAGCAGGAGGAGAAAGATGAAGAGAAGGAAGAGGAGAAAGGGAGGAAGGAAGGGAGAGAGTGAGAGTGAGCAAGAGAGGGAGAGTTACAAACTCAACATGTTATTTAACCCTAGATGCAACCTCCTAACTGTTCTTTAGAGGAAAATTGGGAAGTACAGCCTACACATAAACATAAATGGATGGGATTGCATAAGTATAATGTAATCATTGGAGATGAGAATCATTGGAGTCCTCGTAGAAGTCTGACCAATACGAATAAGAAATCTGGCTTATGTAAAAGATAGAAACCTAGAGACATTCGAGTTCAGTGGCTAAGCTAGTGAAAAGGAACAAAGAACTGCTCAAAGAGGGAGGAAAGAGCCAGATCAGACAGGGCTTGATAGTCCAGCATGAGGATAAAAGAAACCTTTAGGGGGTGCCTGGTACAGAAGTAACTGTGCCCAGGATGCGTATCCTTCAGATTTGAGATGGCTCCGGATGAAGCAATAGTACTGTCAGGTACGGAATTTGCCATGCGCACAGTCAACCTAGTTTCAATCCCTAAAACCCCAGAAGATCTGCCAGGAGTGACCCCAGAGTGCAGAGCAAGGAGTAAGCACTGAGCAATGCCAGGTGTGGTCCCAAAACACACAATTTTTTTGAAATATTTCATTCAAGTTGTACAATGCATATGGGAAGCAGGAATGAAAGCAGAGGCCATAGAGGCTTCAATAACTATTCACTGAGAGAGTGATAGTTCGTATTGAGATGATGAACTAACTGTAGATAGGGCAAGGGTAGACATTTTGAAGACAAGGTGAATAAAACTGGTTGATGGCTTAGATATGGATGATGAAGGGAGGAGGAGTTGAGGATGAACCCTGGCTTTTCACTATCATAACTTTTTCTATTATTTTCTGTGTTTGTAAGAGACTAAACAATGCAAAAAGTGAGAGAATTTCTATAAATTATTTACTGATTCTCTCATCTTATTAGTGAGAAAGCTGCAGAGCACTTAATCTTTCTAGTCCTCAGTTTCCTCTTTTGTAATGAAGGGAGGTTGCAAATTTTGTTGAAAATAAAGAGAAGGTCTCTGAATAAAACAAAATGCTGAGTCCGCACTAACTGATTTCTAGCTTATGCTTTTGTCTATATCCCATCTCTTAACCTTGACGGAGAAATGGAGAAGAAATGAAAAAAAAAGGAAAGGAGGAGTGGATAAGCCAAAGGGAATTTGGGTGGCCAATGGGCCTTGAAAACCTTTATGATGCCAAGATTCTGTAGTGCATTCCCTGCTTGAAAATTGCCTAGCTCAGGCTTTTTTTAAAAGAATTCTCAGCTGTAGGGCAAAGATCAGTAGAAATATTTAGCCACGTGGGAAAGTGTATGAATATTAATAATCATATCTAGCTGCACAGTCCTGTACCAGGCACAGTGCCTGAAGCAAATATCCATTTCTCAATCCACACTTACCAGGACAGCTCCTCCCATTGCCTTCCTTTCCCAGTGAAAGAAAGGCGACTCTTCTGATACCCTCTAGAAAAACTTGCAGTCTAGTATCTGACTGTGTCTTCCTCATTTCCTATGTCATTCATAGGCAAATACGTTTGCTCTTGGTCAAAATAAACCTTGATTCTCATCATTTTATTGATCTCCATCACTGAAGTCCCCTTCCTCTCTCTTTAGGTCACATAATAGTTTTTAAATTGTCTATCCTGACCTCGTCCTGGGCCCTGGACACCAGCACAGCAGCTAGAGTGACCCAGGTCTACTGAAAGCAGATAAAAGCATTTCTCTGCCATACTCTTGGTGGCTTACAATTACTCTAAGAGAAAGACAAGCAAAGAATAAATAAATCTAAGTCCCTGTAATGAATCTGTCCATAGTGCATTTCCCATGCAACACCTCCAGTTATGTCTTCTTTCTATTCTATTTTTCCCATTGTGATTTCTGTGCAGTACAGAGGCCCTTGTACCCAAACCATGTAAGCTCCCTTCTGTCTGCTGGTCTCAGAGATTCTGTACTTATTTTTTTATTGATTTATTTTTTATTTTTTTGTGTGTTTTTTTTAATTTTATTACACCATTTTTAGACATACAATATGCTTATGCTCGAGTTTTGGTTCTACAGTGTTCCAACACCCATCCCTCCACCCAAACCCATCTCCCATCACCAATGTCCCCACCTCCCCTTCCCTCCCACACCCCAACTGCTTGGTGGGTTCTTTTTTTTTATATTTTTATTACACCGCCATGTGATATACAATTACAAAGATGTTCATGTTTGGGTTTCCGTCATACAGTGTTCCAGCACCCATCCCTCCACCAGTGCCCATCTCCCACCACCAATGTCCCCACTTCTCTCCCCCTCCTCTAGCCCGCCTCTATGGCAAGTTCTTTATCTCTTCTCTCTCTCTCTGTTTCTCTTCTCTTACACATTGTGGATTGCGATACATACATTCAGAGATCATCATGTATATCTTTTTTCCTATATTCAATGCTCAATTCTAGGCTGGTATTATCATTTTTGACAAATATTAGCACACTGTTCCCTTCTCTGTCTTACCTAACCACTGATTCCCACAGGTTTGTGGTAGATTCCACCTTTTTTTTTTTAAATTGAAAGATGCTCATGTAGAGCTCTGGTTCTACAGTGTTCCAACCCGCACCCTCCGCCCAAACCCATCTCCCATCACCAATGTCCCCACCTCCCTCCGCCCTCCGCTCCTCAACCACTTGGCGGGTTCTGTATGTCATTTCTTTCCTCTCTATATCTCCTTCCCAACAAACTTTCCTGCTCTTCGTTGAATGCAGTGCATTAAAAGACATCACTGTTTCACTATTTTTAGTGGAAAGCGCTGCCGCATAGCGGCCGCGCGACCTCGGCTCCGAACTGGCTTTGCTCTGTTGATCTGGTCTGAGGCAGTTTCGCAGTGTCGGACAGCAAAAATGGTGGCTAGTGTGATGGGCGAGTCTCATCCGGCTGCTTCGGGACCCCTCAGAGGCGGCGGGCCCACTCCCAAAACCCATCTGCCCTCCTCGGGGTTCCATGGTCAGCTAGGCCCGGCGCGAGCCGAGCGCCAGCCTCCCCAGCCGTCCGTAAGGCCCTGTATGCTGGCCCGTGGGCAGCTCGCGGGCAGGGCCACCAGGCTCGACAAGATGGAGGGGGAAGGGGCGACCACGCCTCCATCTGACGACTTCCCAGTGATTCCCACCTCTCAGAGCCGCCTACCTGGGCTCCGAACTGGCTTTGCTCTGTTGATCTGGTCTGAGGCAGTTTCGCAGTGTCCGGACAGCAAAAATGGTGGCTAGTGTGATGGGCGAGTCTCATCAGGCTGCTTCCGGGACCCCTCAGTGGCGACGGGCCCACTCCCCAAAACCCATCTGCCCTTCTCGGGGTTCCATGGTCAGCTAGGCCTGGCGTGAGCCGAGCGCCAGCCTCCCCAGTCGTTCGTGAGGCCCTGTATGCTGGCCCGTGGGCAGCTCGCGGGCAGGGCTAAAAATAATTTTTAATAGGTCAAATTGCTCTGCTGAGAGTTCATATGTTTCCATCTATTGCCAGCATTTTAGTCATTGAATGTAGTTTTAGAAGATCACGATGATGATCACGATCTTCCCGTTCATCATCTATTTGCTAGAGCGGGCACCAGTTATATCTCCATATGTCCTGTCTCATGCTAGTAGAACCCAAAGGCATCCGCTTGCTCCAGGAACATAAAGAGTCTCAAACCATTATATTAGGTCATGGGAATGACCTAATATAAATGTTACTGGTATTTGGCATAACAAATACAACACGAGCAGCTTGCCAGGCTTGCCGTGTGGGTGGCATACTCTTGTAGTCACCTCTAAATAAAGCATTTATTGATGAACTGCATGGCCGCTAGCAGCCGCGGAGCGGGCTGTGATAGTCTGGTCTGCTGGGTGGAGTTGACATGAGAGGGAAGTCCGGATGTGGAAAACTGCGGCCTCCATGGAGTGGGGGGGTCGTCTGGCTTGTTGTGAGGCTCTACTGGGGTGGCAGGCCAGGGCTAGAACCCGCCATGCCTCCCAGGTGCCTCATG
>JAJIBD010011964.1:0-47833 GCA_021461705.1 Cryptotis parvus
CGTCAGAACTCCACCCAGCAGACCAGGCCCATCACAGCCCGGATCACCGACACCCACCCTGCAGCAGCTCTTTCCTCAATCCCGCCCAGGTATGCTGGTCCAGAGTCTCTCATGACATGGGGCAGAGCTGTTCCTTGCTTTCTCCTGTGCACAGCCGTTCATGAGGCAGTCGGGAAGTATGGCGGGTTCTAGCCCTGGCCCACCACCCCGGCAGAACCTCCACAAAAAGTGGGGAAAAATGACAAAGCTGATATAGAGCTAGGAATTCTGACACTTACCTTTAAATGGAATTTGAGCTCTCAGTGAGAGAATTTAAATACCTGAGATTGTCCTAAGGATTTGGTCAATCCCTAGCTCTAAAATTCTAAGTTTTATAGGCTGCTCTTTCCAAATGTGCCTTGGGTCAGAAGGATTCCTTATGAGAGACTTTCTACTGCATTGATGTGTAGTGAAATGGTTAAACCACAATGTAATTAAGATGAACACAGTGATCTGAGGTACAGATTTACTTACTCAAGAGTAACTAACTGAATGATACCTACATAAGAGAAACTAGAAAACTGGGGAAATGGAGTGGCTGTGGGGTCTGGGAGACAATATAGGATTAAGATGCTGGCCTCAGGGGTTGAGAGAGTGAGAACAGAGCACTGCTCAAAAGAAGAGCACAGTTATGACTCAGTAACTCCTGAAGATAGGAGAGGTCCTGAACAGGGAGGAGAAAAGTGAGCATGTGGGTTAGAGATTCTACTTCATCTGAACTGATCAGAAAAAACACCAAGTTACCTGCCATTTAGGCAGGACGGGAGGGGGAGGGAATTGGGGACACGGGTGGTGGGTGATGGGCACTGGCGTAGGGGGTGGGTGCTGGAACACTGTGTGACCGAAATCTCCAAACGTGAACAACGTTGCAATTGTATATTTCACGGTGGTATAATAAAATGTTTAAAAAAAAAAAAAAAACACCAAGTCACTCCCCAGAGTTATAAATGTCCCAACAGAATTGATAAAGGTCTACAGAACCAGCACAGGACGAAGTCAGGGGTAGCGGAAGTGGAATCATTGCAAGGGGAGAGAGAGAACACAGAGGAACCAATATGCCTGCCCCCCATCGCCTCCCCCTCTGCTCCCAATCTCGGGATGCTGAACTCAGCATGGAGGTGGACCCATTTCCTTGACGCAGGATCCCGCGGGCCTTGGTCTCCCAGCTGCCATCACTTCTCATCTGCACATTCTGCAGTCTGAACCTTGCACAGGATTCACATGGGAAAGGCCCGGAGCTGCGGGGTCAGGAATTAAGTGAGATTCACAGCAAGTACACGGAGGGTGTTTACAGAGTTCTGGGGCTGCTAGTCATCAAAGACCTCCACTGCGGACAGCGTTCAGATCCTGTGTGTCAGAGCAGGGCTGCTTAAATATTGCCCTTTTCACCTGAGAAAGGCAACAACCACCAGACACAACTGGAAATCACTGCCCAGTTGATTTTAAATTAATTTTTTCACTTGTATCACTTGTGACTTGTCTTCCTGTTGTTCATCGATTTGCTTGAGCGGGCACCAGTACCGTCTCCATACATCAGGTTGAATGCAAATGTAGCCCAAGGGCATCTTCTCGCTCCAGGAACATGAAGAGCCTCAAACCATTCCTTCAGGTCATGGGAATGAGGTCTGTAATTTGTTACTGGTTTTTGGCATATCAAATATAACACAAGTAGCTTGCCAGGCTCTGCTGTGTAGGTGGTACACTCTTAGTAGTAGGCTCTCATCTCATGCATTTACTGATGAACCCTCAATGGGGAGAGATCAGCTTTTCTCTTGGGTGGAGCTCTGAGGAGCTGTGGAGTCTGGCTGTTGAGAATGACTGACCTCACGGTGTGGGGTTGCTCTGACTTCTTGCTAGGCTCACTGGGATGATGGGCCATGGCTAGAACCTGCCTAGAACTGTGTACAGTGTATAAATGTGAAAGATCCTGGATAGGAGCTGGTCCTAACTACTAGTATTGTCCTGTGGCCGCAGAGTGGCCATGCACAGGCACAGCTGTGGGTCTGGAGTGTCTCTCTTCTGGGGTTGCTGGCTGTGGTGGTTGGGAGCTTGTAGCCATGCCCACCGACATGGAGGTGGAGGAGGAATGGGAGGAGTCCAAATCCCCGCTCCAAGTCCGGCCAGCATGCCCCCGCCCCACCCCAACATGTATGAGCAAACCCTTGGAGCTATGTCCGACTTGATCAGGGGCTGGCCAGCCATTTACGACCCTATGGAACTCCATGGACTGCTTCCCACATGGGGCCGGAGTGGTGCAGCTGTGGGTCTGGAGTATTAAATATTTTAAATTTAATATTTTTTGGAGGCTACAGCTCATGGTGCTCCAGAAGGTCTCAGGTTCTGTGCTCAGGGATCAATTTTAGAGGAGTTCAGTGAGTCATAAATGGTACTGGGGAGGGGGTGTATCTAACTGGGGCCAGTCACAGGCAAGGCAAAAGCCACATAGCTCTACCATCTCTCCAGTCCCATAGAACATACTGTACATATTTCATGACATCTATGCTGAGTCTCTGGGTGTGTGTTGTCTTCTTGATTTATTTGTCTTACTTGGACTGGCGCTTTGGGATTATTCCTGGCTCTATACACAGGAATTATTCTTGGTGGTGCTCAAGGGTAGATTGGGTTACTGGGGATCAAATCCCGGTCAGCTGCATTCAAGGCAAGGGCCTACCCACTGTACTAATGCTCTTACCCTCAGAAAAGCAGCATATTTTTATATGTTGATTTTAGAGACTGCCACACTGCTATATTGCTGTATTATTTCACATAGTTTTATTGTGGAATTTTATGGTTTCTGTGTGTATGATGTCATCTGTAAAAAAGTCAGATTTACCTCTTTTTTTTAACCTATATCCTGTATTTTATTTTCTTGCCCAAGTGCTATGATTAGTACTTCCCAAACTATACTGAAAAGTAGTGGTAAGAGTGTATTCCTTTATTTATATCTGATTATAGAGGGAAAACTCTTTTCACCATTATGTATGTTAGCTGTTGATATATTTAACATTTTCTATGATGACGTATGTTCCTTTTAATACCACTTGGTTGAGTTTTTATTTTAAGAAAGTTTTAATCTTGTTAAAAACTTTCTGTGACTCTATTAATGTAGTCATATTATTTCTACCTTTGCCTTTTTTGGTATGCTATCTAACATTAATTAATTTATATATGTCAAACCAGCATTGTATACCTGTAATAAATCTTACTTAATTGTGATATACATTACTCTTAAATTATTATTGCACTTGATTTGCTAAGTTTTTATGGTGGATCTTTCCATCTGTCTCTTTGAAATGTTGACTTAGAGTTTATTTGCAGGTCAGTTTGGTTTTTTTTTTCTTGCATTTCTCGGTGTCAAGGATTAAATCAGGACCTCACACATAGAGATGTGTGCTAAACAGCTGAGTCATACCCTCAGCCATCTAAGCAAGATGGTCAATCAATGGCCAAGTCAGACTGGACAGCATTCAGGATTCATAGTTGCTCATGTTCAGCAGTGGCTACAGTGTTAAAGCCCAGCAGGATTGGACAGCTATTGGGGCCCAGAAGCAGCTTTAGTACAATCAAACTGAATCACCAATGGGGGATCTGCTTTTTTTGAATACTTGACAGCAACTGTAGTGTCCAGGATAAACAGACATGGGAGCTTCTTATTGTGCAATGTTGCTACCCTCTGGAAAGGCCTGTAGCACCAGCTATAGAGTGAGCCTGGGCTGCAGTCAATTGTCCAAAACTGTGGGTGCCTTGAGAACACCTATGCACTAAATTTGGCTAGTGGAGTATCCAGGGGCAGGTGCTTGTGAAGGCACAGGGCACCTGTGGGTCAAAGTACAAACAACTCAGGCAGCAACCTGGGCTTTGAGATTGCCAGTAACTGAGTGTACTTGAGATCCACAGGCCTGTCTGGTGACCCAGGGTATGTAATAAGAATTTCTCAGTGCCACTCTGTCAAGTTTTGACAGGCATGTGGAAGACCTGGGAATAAGATTACATGTGCCAGGGGTACCTTTGCAATAAGTACTAGAGGGCCCATGCAGGGAAGACCTGGAGTTCAAGCCTAGCATGGTAGGGGACAGCTGTGTACCAAGCTCCAGCACCTGGAGGGCAACCAGGCATGCATAGTCTTGAGTGCCCCACAGCAGCAGGAGTGCCAAGTGTGAAAAAACAACTGGGATTCAAGACTGCAAGTGCCTATAGGGACCTGTGCATCAAGGTTCAGAGAGCCTACAGGCAATCAGGAGTTCAGCCCCCGGCTGGCATGGGCATGGCTGGACAACATTGTGTGTGAAGTCTAGGATTTGGTCTTAAGCACCCTGTGCCTCAGGTCAAAGTTCCATGCCCTAGAAATCTCTTCCCTTACAGTTGCTACTTGACCATGGTTTCTTTCTTGGCTTAGGTGTCTTTCTTTCTCCAGTTCATCTGGGAGCTCTCCTTGGATCAGGCACTTCCTAGCTTTACCAGCCTCCTCAAAGTCATTGCCTAGGGACCTCTAACTAACTCCTTACTTCAAAAGTTAAGTCATAGACCTGATCTTCAGTTGCCAAGGAGGCGCTCCCCCTTGGAGAGCTCACAAGGGGTCAGGAGAATAGCATGCCTGAAGACCCTTCCCCTACTTGATCTGTATTCTTGCTGCCACAAATCTGCAGTTTTCAACATCGCCTAGACAGTAACTGGATCCTAATCTCCTTCACTCTCTCCCTATTCCAACAGTACCAAGGACCTTTAGGTACCCATCTTTAAAAAATGCAGATATGGGGGTCAGGGAGATAGTACAGAGGGTAGGGTGCTTGCCTTACACGTGGCTGACCCAGGTTTGATCCCTTGAGAACTGCCAGGAGTGATTCCTAAGGGCAGAGCCAGGAATAAGCCCTGTGCACCTCTGGGAGTGCCCCCCCACCATGCAAATGTGGGCCATAGTACAGGGGTTAATGTGCTGGTCTTGCATGCAGCCAACCTTAATTTGATCCTCAGTAATCCATATAGTTCTCTGAGCACCACTAGTCATGATCCTTGAACAGAAGTATTAAAAGTAGGTCCAGGGATAAAGAGCAGAGAGAGAGAGAGAGAGAGAGAGAGAGAGAGAGAGAGAGAGAGAGAGAGAGAGAGAGAGAGACTGTCATAGAGGTTGTGAGCGGGTAGGGAAATGGGCCCTGGTGGAGGAATAGGGGTTGTAATACTGTGTGACTGAGACCCAACCATGAACTGCCCATCGAATGGTGATTCAATAAAATAAAAAAAGAAAGAAGCCCTGAATAACCCTCTTGCTCAAAACCCCTGCTGCCAATGCAAACACCTGGATTGCAGAGTCTTCAAACTGACATGCTGATGTGAGCTGTATGAGACATGGAGTTGGCATCTGGCTGTGTTCTAAGGAACTTTTCCTAGACAGTCTAAGCCTTTATATTTTATGGGCATGTCTTTTAGGTTTGTTCTTGATCTACTTTCTCTGCCCATTTTTTAAAATTCTGTTTTGAATTCAACCCTATCAGTGGGGATGCTGAGGAGAGGAGACGGCAGAGATCTAGGTTTCACATCTGTAATTCTACCCACCTCACAAATCCTTTCCAACACACGGCAGAATCAAGAGAAGGGCATTAGAAGGGAAGAGTTACAGTTCCTGTAAAGGTCAAACCCATAAATTTAGCACTGACAGAAGCTGAGCTGTGGTTTCTAAGCCATCCCTCATGGGTGGTTTGAACACGGAAAGGAACAGTCCTTCAGGGAAGAGATCGCTGCCCAGAGGCATGGCTTTACTCACTCACTCAGGGTAATTTCATTCTGTTTTTGGGCAGGCTCTGAGCTGCTCAGAGGAGCCCTGGGAATCACTCCCACCCTGGTAGTGATGGTTCACTGGGGTCCATGTAGGCCCGGGTAGGGTTTTTCACTAGTAGGGACCACCAGAGTCAGCCTACCAGTACTGGTGGCCTCTAGAGTTACCCCTGACAGTGTTGGGGGGGGTGGTGGGAGGGGTGATAGGTGGTGCCCCAGGAAAAACTAAAGCACCCTAACTTCTGTGCTATCTCCTCAGCCCTAGGCATTTCAATCTTAATCCTAGAATTAGTTTTGAGTCTCCTACATCTCTACTTAAGCAGTCACTTTAAACCATAGAATTAAAGAATCTTAGAATTCTTTACATCAGTTAAGGTAGAAGGCGGAGGGGGTATCAGTAATCTAATACCTTAATTGGTTATTTAGAGCCTCACCTCCATGGGTTTCTTCTTTGACCCTAGGCTTGTGAGCCTAGATGGAAGGACATCAGCCTCTGACCCCCTTCTATGTACCTAGGCAGGCAGCAGGAAGAGCAGTTGTCACCCACATGCAGGTGACTAGAGAATAAAGAAGTCAAAGGAACCAAGAGCAACAGGCACCAGCAAACACAGGCAGAGCAGAGGGGCAGTGAGAGAACAGAGGAGCAAAGAGAACAATGAGCACCCACGGATAAGGTACAGAATCAAGAGACTACTGTGGAGTGGACCACAGGCAGTATACTGAGTAGGGAGCCAGCAAGACACCTGGACACAGGATATCTGAGAACCCCCAAATACCTTCTTTTTATTTATTGATTGATTGATTCATTGCTTTTTGAGTCACACCCAGCGATGCTCAGGGGTTACTCCCGGCTCTTTGCTCAGAAATTACTCCTGGCGGAGCTCGGGGGACCATATGGGATTCAGGGATTGGACCCACATTGGCCTGTGTGCAAGGCAAACACCCTACCCACTAGCCCTCTGGCCCATGCTGGGAGTTCTAAAGGAAACCCCAGGAACACCTGAGTTACCAGATAGCCCAACATTGGCTATAATAATAGTTCATGTACACAACAAAAAGTGCACCCTACCCACTGTGCTATTGCTCTGGCCCTCAAAATACTTTCTTAAAACTATTAAATGCATAGCTTCATAAACATCAGGGGTTTTGTATGTATACTCATTTTACACACGATAACACAAGACCCACTGAGGAACTAGACTAGTTTTGCAGTAACAATCCCAAGTATCCAATTCTCTCATTGTAGATCTAAGTGTACTGATTACACAAGGTCTTTGAAGTCAAGGACATGGTCCCAAGGCCAGACTGAGAGCTCACATTTGTTCTGTACATGAACTATTATTACAGTTGTTGTTGGTATGTGTTCTGGGTTTTCCTTTAGAACTCCCAGCATGGTCCAGAGGGATAGTATAGGGGTTCACTATCTATTACTATCACTATCTTCCCGTTAATCATCTATTTGCTAGAGCGGGCACCAGTAATATCTTCATACGTCCTGTCTCATGCTAGTAGAATCCAAAGGCATCCGCTTGCTCCAGGAATATAAAGAGCCTCAAACCATTATAATAGGTCATGGGAATGACCTAATATAAATGTTACTGGTATTTGGCATATAAAATACTACATGAGCATTTGCCAAGCTTGCCGTGCGGGTGGCATACTGTTGTAGTCACCTCTAAATAAAGCATTTATTGATGAACCGCTGACTGCTAGTGGCGCGCTGAGCCAGGCTGTGATAGTCTGGTCTGCTGGGTGGAGTTGTGACGAGAGGAAGTCAGGATGTGGAAAATGGCGGGCCTCATGGAGTAGGGGGAGGGTGGTCTGGCTTGTTGTGAGGCTCTGCTGGGGTGGCAGGTCAGGGCTAGAACCCGCCATGCCTCCCGGGTGCCTCACGAGCAGTTGGGCACAGGGAGAGCAAGTAGCAGCTCTGCCCCATGTCTGAGAGTCTCTGGTTCAGCATACCTGGGCTGAATTGAAAAAAAAAAAAAACTGCTGCAGGGTGGGTGTCGATGATCCGGGCTGTGATAGTCTGGTCTGCTGGGTGGAGTTGTGACGAGAGGGAAGTCGGATGTGGAAAATGGCGGGCCCCATGGAGTAGGGGAGGGTGGTCTGGCTTGTTGTGAGGCTCTGCTGGGGTGGCAGGCCAGAGCTAGAACCCGCAATGCCTACCGGGTGCCTCACAAGCAGCTGGGTACAGGGAGAGCAAGTAGCAGCTCTGCCCCGTGTCTGAGAGTCTCTGGTTCAGCATACTGGTTCAGTATAGGGGTTAAGGGCTATCAATTGTCTCATATGTACCTGACCCAAGTTTTAGGCCAGGGAGAAGGACGTCTAAGTTTGTGGCCAACATCCTGTCTAATATCTCCCCTATATACTCCAGGGGCTATGGTAGACAGCAGTTGGTAGGAGAGGAATAAACAAAGTGGTAGGGCCCACAGAATACCCCACGTGACTTCCTGTTTCCTTCATGACCAATCCCAACTGGTGTAAATCTCAGCTAACAGCTCATTTATTTTTTTTTAAAATTTTATTTTTTTAAATTTTTTTTATTTTTACAATTACAAAGATATACAATTAAAAAGCTCATATATGGGTTTTGGTCATACAGTGTTCCAGCACCCATCCCGCCACCAGTGCCCATCTCCCACCACCAACTACCTGGTTCCCTCCCCACTCCCCCAGCCCTTCTCCATGGCAGGTTCTTTATTTCTTTCCCTTTCTCTCTCTTTCTCTTTTCCTTCCCTTCCAGACTATGGATTACAGAACATACATTAAAGGGTTGTCATGTGTATCTTTTTGCCTCTATTTAATGCGCAGTTCTAGGTTGGTATTAGTACCCTCGACAATTGTTAGCACACTGTTCCATTTTATGTCTTACCTAGCCTCTGACTCCCACACGTTTGTGATAATTTCCACCTTTGACAAGACCTCCTGATACATGTTTCACTTGACCTTGGATATTGATATAATATGTATGTATATATTTATGTCATGCAAATAAATGCAGTCATTCTGTATCTGTCTCTCGCCTTCTGGCTAATTTCACTCAACATAATCTTCTTCCATGTCCATCCATTTATAGGCAAATTTTATAACTTCATTTTTCCTAACAGCTGCATAGTATTCCATTGTGTAGATGTACCAAAGCTTCTTTATCCAATCTTTACCCTAGATTCTGGGCACTAGTTGTTTCCAGATTCTGGTTATTGTGAATAATAACAGCTCATTTATTGATGCTGGGGTTGGCTTATCAGTATTCCAAAGTTCCACACGACACGTCTTCCCGTGATCATCATTTTCTAGAGCGGGCACCAGTAATATCCCTAGCCGCCTCAGCCAGTAGAGCCAGGGGCACGGCGCTACAGGAACATAAAGAGCCTCAAACCATTATATTAGGCATGGGAATGACCTAATATAATTGTTACTGGAATTTGGCATATCATATACAACACAAGAAGCTTGCCAGGCTTGTCGAGCGGGGAGGCAAACTCTTTTAAAGACCTCCAAATAAAGCATTTATTGAGAACCGCGCTGTAATGGGCTGGTCTGCTGGGTGGAGTTCTGACGAGAGGGAAGTCCAAAAGTGGAAAATGGCGGCGCCCGTGGAGTGAGGAGGGGTGGTCTGGCTTGTTGTGAGGCTCTGCCGAGGTGGTGGGCCAGGGCTAGAACCCGCCATGCCTCCCGACTGCCTCATGAACGGCTGTGCACAGGGAGAGCAAGGAACAGCTCTGCCCCAGTGTGAGAGTCTCTTCAGTGTTTCCATAATCTCACAAATTCTGGGTGAGTACCCAAATTCTGCTCAGCTCCCGGAAGAGGTGTGGGAGGAAGGGAAATGAGCTTGCTTCCTTCTTGCTTAGCATCATCCATTATTCCCTCCAAGTTTGGGGCAACAAGCAGTGGACATTGGCCATCTTAAGCCCCTCTGCCCTGATGGCTGGAGAGGCAAAATTTCTCTTAGCTGAGTTATTGGAGATGGGGTAATTGATTCATAAGTGTGGGATCAGCCTTCCCATTAATGTTCATTCACAAGGATGCCCAGAGCAAGTTTTCCCCAGTTGTCTACTTAGAAGTAAGGTTAATGGTGATCTTGCAGAAGTGGAGAGAAATTTACTATTCAGTACTGCAAACTAGGGCTGGGGTAAAGGGTGCAGGCAGAAATATCTCAAAGAGGGGATGGAAAGACAGTGCGATGGGTAGAGTACTTGCACCCCATTTGGTTCTGGGGCAGCTCTAGGAGTGACCCCAGAGTGCATAGCCAGGAGCAACCCTGCTGAACACCACCGGGCGTGGCCCCAGGACAATATAGTGTAGAAATAGCCCATAAAGCTCGTTGTATGTGTCCTGGAGGCGGGGTTCACCGCAGCTACCCACCTGAGCCCTAAATCCTCTCCCCCACCACCCTCGCACTGTACCGGGTAGGGAGTGGCCCCAAAACTTAAATAAAATATATATTCAGATTTAGGGTGTTCTCCAGAAACAACAACTCAGAGTACTTCTAGTGCAGAGACAGGCTTGAAGCCGGAATCCCAGAACAGAACCTGGCCGAAAGCATCCCCTGAGCTCCGGCAGGGCGTGGCCCCAGACCCAGTAGCAACCGAACAGAAAGATCACCCAGATTTGCGTAATTTCTTAAGATTTGGGTAATTTCTTCATTTACTCAGATATGGCAAATTCTAAAAATTATTTCTCCAGAAAAGAACTTTTTTTCTTAAAGCAGGGTTTTGTTATTGGAAGCCCTTGATACCCCACCCCATGACCGGTTCATTCTTAACCGTCTTTCCCTTTTGCGCTAGTGGTAAGCAACTAAATTGGATTTTCTCCTCCTCCTAATCTCTTGAAGTTATTTGGTTTCCTCTACCAAGAAAGGAAGAAAGGGCAGGTGAGATTTCCCCCTAGGCCCCCCAAGTATGCAAATTCTGCAGCTGATTCTCTTTGGAAGAGGCTCCGCTAGCTAGCCGGCGAGGCGGAGGGAAGCCAGCAGCGGCTCGCGAGTGGCGGTGGGGGGGTTGGGGTGGGGGCGCAGAGGGAGGCTAGGCCGTGTGACCCGACCTTTGAACTTGTCCAGCGAGGTCCATCATAGGTGGGGGCTGGGGGAAGCCGCCGCGGCCGTCCGGGGCCACGGTCAGACTTGGGTGCGGCCCAGAGCACGCTGGAGGCTCCGACTGCCCGCGCGGGCGCTCTGGGGTGCCGCGGCTCTCGAGGTGGGTGCAGGAGGTGTCGCGATCGGGCTCCCGGTGCCTGCGCCCCTGCGGCCCAGTGCACGAGCGCGGGCTCCCCCGGGGCCCGGAGGTTGCTGCACTCCGGCGCTACTGCAGAGGGAGCTGTCCAGCCAGGTTGCTCCGCCGCTGACGAGCCCCGCTCCTTCTTGCTGCCGCCGCCGCTGGGCCCGCCCGCCGAGGAGGGGGCTCTCGGCCGCGCCGACAGCTGCTTCCTGCTTCCAGCACGGTCGCGCCGCCGATCCGCTAGTGCCCAGCCCCGGCCGACAGCTCGGTGCCCGCCGCCGCCGCCGCCCGCTCGGCCCCCGCCCGCGCCCCAGCCTCGCCCAGCACTCAGCCCGGCCGGCTCGCGTCTGCTCCCGGAGCCGGAATCCCGCACGCCGCCCCCCGGTCCGCCCCTGGCCATGCTGTCCTTCCAGTACCCCGACGTGTACCGCGACGAGAGCTCCGTGAGTAGCACCCCCACCGCACCCTCCCGCCCCACCTCCAGCCCCGCGCCCCGCGAGTGGGCGCCGCGTGCTCGGCCGCCGCCAGCTTCAATCCCCGCCGCCCCTCCCTCCCCCTCGGCCTTTGTTTGTGAGAACCGGGCTGGGGGCGCGAGGCTCCTCCCGTGCCGCCCGAGTCCCCGGGGCGGCCCTCCCCCGCCTGCACGCGGCGGAGTCCGAAGGGGGCGCCTTGGCCCGCGTGGCCGCATGCGGGGAGCCGCGGGGTCCGGGGCACACGCGCGGGGAGCCGCGCGCGTGGTTCCCGGAGTGGGCGCAAGGAGCGTTGGCACTCGGCTTCTGGACGGGCGGAGGCTCTCGGGAAATACGGTGGTAGGAGCCCGCGTGGCCGGGAGACACCCATGGACAGACAAAAGCAAACTTTCGCAACTTACACGTAAGAAAGTCTCGAGAATGGAAGTTCATTCATTGCATTGGGAAAGGTGTGTTCCGGGAAGCCGCCCCAGCCCCCATCCGGAGCTGGGCTTGGGGGTCGCCGGCCGCGAGGATACCCGGACCAACCTGGGAGTGTGGTAGGCGGAGCCGACCCCCACCGCGTGGCCCGACCCCCCACCGCGTGGCCGGACCCGTCCAAGTTTTCCCAGGCACGAAAGCGAAGGTGGAGTGCGGGGTGGAGGGGTTCGTTGCTGGCACTTGAAAGGAGGGCAGAGGAATGGCCTTTTTTTGCCTTTCTCCTTTCTCGGAAGTTCGTGCCATAATCTAAGCTGTAGGTGAACCATGCAAGTAACCGTGGAAATCTGGTGGGTAGAATTCTGGGCAAACACCTTTTTAGTGTAACAAAAATTAATTCATTTGGCGTGTTAAGAGCTGGAGTGAATACAAATGTGGGCATGGTTCTCTTAGGGACGAGCCAAATTTCTCTCAAATTGCTTAGAATCAGAATGAAAGTATTTTTTTCGTAACACAGGTAGTGTGTGTGTGTGTGTGTGTGTGTGTGTGTGTGTGTGTGTTTTGACTCCACTTATGCCAAAAAGTGGGGGGATGGGAGGGCTGACCCAGCTAATGAGATAAAGAGAGATTGATTCTTTCTGGTAAAGGGTGTTGAGTCTTCAGCATTAAGACTGAAGGGGCACTCTTGGACCACCCCAGGGCCTTCTAGTAGTCACAGGGGTTTCTTGGCCTGTAGTGTTGCTTATTACCTTCATAGAAGCAGCACTTGTGGTTCAAAGCGAGGTTTCTGTGTACCTAGGTGGAAAGTGGTCCTGCCCGTGCAGACGAGTACAGACCAAGTGAGAAGACCTAAGTGCTAGTTCAGGTGTGTCACCTTGTGTCGGGATGCTCTTTGGCAGATCACATACCAGTTCCAGCATAGTTTCCCATACATGAAGGCTTAGGGCTGATTTAGGTAACCTCCGCTTCCTGGCTTCTTCAGTGAGACCCTCCTGCCTCAGTCCCTCGTTCATACGATGCTCCAGGTTAGCAAAGCACCAGATATCAGTCATGGGAGAAGGTTAGCTGTCTCTCTGGATGCCTCAGGATCCATGAATTTTCAGGATAGATAAAAATAGAAATTATTATGTGGTTTGATAAATTCAGTTTTAGAGTTGGGGAGTGGGGGCGGTGGGTGGA
Organism: Cryptotis parvus; assembly: GCA_021461705.1. Taxonomy (NCBI): domain Eukaryota; kingdom Metazoa; phylum Chordata; class Mammalia; order Eulipotyphla; family Soricidae; genus Cryptotis; species Cryptotis parvus. The sequence continues at coordinate 13,094 of JAJIBD010011964.1, forward strand.
TGGATGCTTTCTGCTTCGTTTTTCTCTCCTCTGGGTGTCAAAATCCTGCAGTTCATTCTTCTGTTTAATCAGACCTGAAGGGGCTGAGTGAAGATTTTATGAATATGTTGTGAGATGATAGGGCTGTGAACTCAGAAACCTGTACTGTGGATTTTAATACTCTAGGTTCTTCCTGATACTCATGAAGTCATGAGAACCATAAGCCTTGGGGGTAAAGGATAGTCTTTGCTGGACTGGGGTCCCAGGAATCCATTTAGTATCCCAGCCCTGATAGCCTACGGGGGCTCTCTGTTTCCTCCCTCAGTACCTGGATTGCTCAGCGCTGGCCTCAGGCCTCTGATCAGATTGTAGCCTAGATGTTGAGGAGTGCTGTGTGTCTGCGGCAGAGCTCAGCAATCTGTACATCCGGGAGGCGGCCCTAGACTGGCTGTCTTCCAACAGGACCTTCCGACCCTGCTTGGTCGAGTCCTTCCCTGTGGAGCCGAAATTTGCAAACCTGCCACTATCCAGATCCAGAGATGCTGACATCAGGAAATTTGGGTCGGGCACACAGGTTCAAAAAAAATCTGTCTGGACCAGTTAGATAATTAATGGGTGGGGTGCTTGCCTTGCATATGGTTGACCCAGATTTGATGCCTGGCATCCCATAAGGCCCGCCGAGCCCACGAGGAGTGAGCACCGCCAGGTGTGGCCACAAAACAAAGAATCTGTTGGATTGTAAGATAACATACTTTATGGCTTTAATTGATAGATAAGGGATGAGAGGACATGGGAATTGATTTGGGAGTTGACCACTTACTAAGGTAAAAAGGGTGTTCTCTGTGTCACAGAAATAAAGCCTTGGCGAAACAGCCTGGACTTCGGGAATTGGAACCGCTTTTGCTTGCGGGATGGCAGGAAAGCCACTGCTTCTAGAGCGTTCGTGAGTGTGTTAATTTGCTTGGGGGATTGGTAATACAGAGAAGAGGAGCAGGCAGAGCCAGGTGTGGTGGGGCTACCTGCCACAGGCACGTCTGCCTTTTATTCTGAGTTGTTGAAAAGTCAGTACAGGCCTACCCTGGATAGTCAGTGCCTTATTCGAGTTGTTTTAAAGTGGCTTGCGGGAGGCGGGGTGCACAAGCCTGGTTTGTAACTTGATCGCCCATGAGAGCATCAGATACTAAACACCTTGAGTTCTGGGCAGGTGGCAGAGACCCCATTTGTAGGTTCCTGTTTTGTGAAAGAATCATTGGTTCCTGGGGTTGGTTGTAGGATTGTGCTGAAATCCGTTTCTTGCCCTGGTTTAAAATGCCTGACCAGTCACTGAGCAGTCTGGGCCATGAGGCCGTTTCAGGGGGTGGCGTTTTCCTTAGAGTAAAACCAGGAGAGGAAGCCATGGAAGACCAGCTGGGTGTGAATCAACATCAGGGTGCGCCACCTGGCCCTGCTTGTTAACCAGAAGTTAAGTCCTCGGGGCGGGCTTGGGGTCAGCTTAGGGTGGATCCACAGGTTTTTCTGTTACTGACCGTCTGCGTTTGCAAATTGCTCTAGCTCTCTAGCTTCAGTTTGTCTGGCAAAAGTGTTAGTCATCGCCTTTTCCCAAGTAACTGATGAGTTGGGTCTGAAGTCTGGGACACTGTGCTTATTTATTGGCCCACTGTGATCGCTGGGTAAGCAGCAAGCCTGGGGTCTTTATCCTCATTGGCCTCTGGAGTTGCAGCCTGTCGAATGTCATCCGGATTGTGGGTTTCACCAGGCTTCCAGGCATCGGGACAATAGTGTGAATGTTCGTATGTGTTCATGGCTTTGGGTCTGACGCTTGGCAACACTTTCACTTAGTCATAAAACTAACATTTCGGTTCATCTTTTCCATTTCCTCTAAGTCTATGAATATGTCTGAGTTTTAGTAACATTACAATCGAGGAACATTGATCTGTATAGTAGCGGAGCCATCCCTTCCCAGGAATGTTTGGGGACAAGTTACTGTGATTGTTTTCAGTCCCAGCCCTGGCTCTGGCATTGCTGATGCCCGTGTGTGTTGCCTGTCTCATGCCAGCCTGTGCCATTAAAAAGGTTGGATCGGGAGATCCTTCGGATCTTAAACGTTTTCTGATTTTCTGTGATCAGGATGAGGTGGTTTTTTGAAGCATATTTTATGCCATTTGAAAGTGCAAATGCAAAAGACTTGCAGATGAGAAGAAATGATGAAAGGCTTTCCGTCAGTGCTAGCAATCAGCCAGGATTCAGGAAGCTTTTTGAGGAAGGATGGAAAGATGGGTATTTTATGGGGACTCCTCAGGAGCGTTTCAGCCTAGTCTTTGAGTCCTGGTATTTCTGTCTCTAATGAGACAAATTCCTGGGTTTAGCTGCTCATTCTTCCAGGTGTGCCATTCCCCAGGTATCCTGCATCTGGTTGCTGATGCGGGCAGCTGCCAGTTTGTTGCTAACTCTGGTCCTGCTATTCAGTGAAGCTGCAGTCACACCAGTGCTTCCCAGTGGTGGGAACAGCATCCGGGTTTCCTTTCTCCGGGTGAATGCTTGCTTTTCTATTCTTAGAGAGGAGTCTGTGCCTTTTGGCATTACAGAACTGTTGGGGATGCTGCTGGGGTCCCCGACAGTGTCAGGACAGAGGTTCTCTTCTAACTCCGAGGACGCCGGGGGAACGGATGAAAACTCACGAATCCGGCGCAGTTCGAAAAGGCTTTTTAATAGTACAAAAGCTCTTCTACAGCAATCCAATATAATGAAAGAACTCTAGCTCTGATCCGAACTTAGACCACACAAAAGAGCCTTAGAGAGAGTATCTCACCCGAGAAGGAGTCCTCCCCAAAAGAAGGAGCAAAAGGCCCAGAAGCAAAACAGCCAAGGCAGGCACCTCAAGTCAGTCCCCTTACATACACCAAAGTAATCCAACAGAGAGGGTCATGTCAACAAAGAACCCTAAACAGAGTGAGTGTAGAAGGGCAGTGCCACACCCTATTACAGGTATAAACAAAGGTTATGCCAAGGACTGATCTCTTCTTCTGAGATTATCTCTTATGTAAAACACTGGAGAGAGAGAGAGAGAGAGAGAGAGAGAGAGAGAGAGAGAGAGAGAGAGAGAGCTGGTATAAAGTAATACATCTTAATTGCATGAGCTTCATGTAATCTAGATGGTACCCACAAAGTCCTTCTTATTTATTATCTGCACCAGGGTGATTCTGAGTATCTTGTTCTCCATATACTGAAAGGGTCACACTCGCCTGCTTGAGAGTAAACTTGTATGATCCTTCCTATAATCTTCCTATAGTCTCAATGTAGCCAGGGTGGTAGTCTCCTGGTAAATTCTAACTGTCCCACGTTGGGTGCAGTGGGTATAAAGAGGAGCTGTGCCCAATCTAGAAAACATAGAAGTCTTAGTAGATGTGTGAGTCAGAAGTTATTCAGAGTCAAAGTGACATCTATAACTACCACACCCTCTAGCAGTGTTTATATAGAAGAGAGATCTCATTAGAATGAACCTTGGCTTAAGTAGATTAAGCTGTGAGTGGGCAAAACAGCAAAGCTCCCAAACTAGCTAAATCTGTCATCCAACACAGAACAAAGCAAGGAGTCATTGAAACTTCAGCCTGGGGCCCAGAGCTTATAGTACAGCAGGTAGTGCATTTGCCTTGCACACAGCCAACCTGGGTTCCATTCCCAGCACCCCATGTGGTGCCCCTAATCACTGTCAGGAGTGATTCCTGAGTGCAGGGTCAATAGTAAGCTCTTATTAGCAGCATAAGCTAAACATCAACCCCCAAAAAAAAAAAAAGTAAAACTTCAGCCAAGATGCAGATAGTCTTCCGGTTACTTGACACAAGAAACCTTAAGGGAGAGGGCAACACTCCACAGACAGTGTCTGGAGGCTGGCCCCACCCAGTGGGGGGTCCCTGTAGGGCTAGGGATGGTTGTGGGGGAGCACTGGGGTCCCCAACAGTACCAGGACAGAAGTTTTCTTTAAGCTCCGAGGCCGCCGGGAAACAGAGCCCAACGCAGTTCCAAAAGGCTTTTAACAGTACAACAACCTCTAGCACCGCAATCAGATCAATCAAATATAATGGAAGAACTCTACCTCTGGTCAGAACTTAGACCATACATGAGGGCCCAAGTTTCCTACCAAAGAGGATTCCACCAGAGAGAGTCCCACCAAAGTGGATCCCACCAGAGAGGAGTCCCATCAAAGAGGAAACAGTACCTCAAGTCAGTCCCCTTATATACACAAAAGTAATCCTAACTTCAGGGGAGGGTCTTGTCAACAAAGATCAACTATACAGCTTCTAGAGAGTAGAAGAGTGTAGAAGGCTGGTGCCACACCCTACTACAGGTCTAAACAAATGATTATGCCAAGGACTAATGCCTTCTTCCGAAATTATGAGATTATCTTTTATGTAAAACACTAGAGAGGTGGGGGACTGGTATAAAAGTAATACATCTTAATTTCATGGGCTTCATGTAATCTAGATGGTACCCACAAGGTCCTTCTTATTTATTATCTGCACTAGGGTGATTGAGTATCTTGTTCTCTGTATACTGAAAGGGTCACACTCTCTTGCGTGAGGGCAAACTGATATGATCCTTCCTATAATTTTAAAGGATAGCCTCTACGTAGCCAGGGTGGTAGTCTCTTGGTAAATTCTAATTGTCCACGCTGAGTCCAGTGGGTATAAAGAGGAGCTGTGCCCAATCTAGATAACATAGAAGTCTTATAATAAGTCAGAAGTTACTCATTCAGAGTCAAGGTGAATTCAGTAACTGTCACACCCTCCATCAGTGTTTATACAGAAGAGAGATCTCATTAGTATGAACCTTGGCTTAAGAACATGTAAATAGATTAAGCTTTGAGTGGATGAAACAGCAAAGCTCCCAAGCTAGCTAAGCCTGTCATCCAACAGATGGTCCCATGTGCAAAGTTTGTGCTCTGGCCCTATGAGCTATTTCCTGACCCTTGTTTACAGAGTTGATTGGAAAAACCATCAGTAAGGTTTCAGTTAATGAACTACTGTTGATAATACGAAGTGGTAAGCTTTATTTTCACTTAAAAATTTAAAAATAAAAAAAATGGACCTCCTGGTGATGCTCAGGAGTTAGTCATGACTTTGCACTTAGGATTTACTACTGGTGGTACGCAGGGGACCATATGGGATGTCAGTGATTGACCTGGGCCGACCATATACTAGGTAAATACAGTGTTATCCTGCTGTACTATCTCTCCAGCCCTTGGAGTGGAAAGGTTTTGTAATGATTTTTATCTTTGTAATGATCTTTCTCTTTGGGGCAATTTCTTTTTTTTTTGGGGGTCACACCCGGCAATTCAGGGGTTTCTCCTGGCTCTGCACTCAGGAACTCTGGGGGTGCTTGGGGAACCATATGGGATGCTGGGGATTGAACCCGGGCGGCACCGCCCAGCTGTGTGCAAGGCCAATGCCCTACCCGCTGGACTATTGCTCCGGCCCCTCTTTGGGTAATTTCTTGAGCATAATCACTGGGAATGTTGGCTCCCAGGTGGTCTTCCAGACTCATCTCCTAAACCAGACGGGAATCGATGCTTTCCCGAGCCTGCTATTTGATTTTGAAGCCCATGGTCCATGGAAGCTCTGGATTTTCACTCAGCCCCATTGTGGAGACCTTATTTCTTCGATTGTCAGGGTGATCTGGATGATACCTAAGAGCCTTCGTTTGTTTATTTATTTATTGATTATTCATTCATTCATTCATTCATTTATCTATTCATTTAGTTTTTTTTTGATTCCACCGGCCTCACTGCCTCATTTTTGAAACAGTGAGAGAGCCTGGAAGATAGTACAGTGAATAGCGCACTTGCCTTGCATGAGGCTGACCTGGGTTCAATTCCTGGTACCATGTATGGTCCTCAGGGTCTGCCAGGAGTGATCCCTGATTGTGGAAGAGCCAGGAATAAGCCCTGAGCATCTCTGAGTGACCCCCTTCTACCTTCCCTACCCCCAAAAGCAGATATGCAAATCGGAAGAAAGGTTCTTCCAGTGTTTATCAGTTGTTTCAGCTGAGGTCAGAATTTTTTATACTATATGTTAGCAGTTTGCCTAAAAGCTTAGACTAAAAGGGAAAAATTGTCTCTGTGTGTACTGTAGGGTGACTTTTCTAATCACTGGCAAGGCAGCTGAGCACACACGTGCTGGGTCCCCCACAGTAAGACCCGCTTGCTGCGACTGCCTTGTGCGTGACCTGCTCCGCCCCAGCAGCCTTGTCTGTCTTCTCAGATCCTCAGTGAAAACATTCTTTCCATCAGGGGTGCCTTGACTCCTCCAAAGCCCTACCAGCTTTGGAGCTTGGGGCACCCTGGGACACGGCCTGTGTGTGAAATGGAGTGTTTTATTGTCCTTTTCCTGTTTTGTCATATATTCGGGAGGAGAATAATAACAGTCTGATGCCACATTTTGTCTTCTGCAGGTTCAGGATTACCATGGGCATAAAATCTCTGACCCTTACGCGTGGCTTGAAGATCCCGACAGCGAGCAGACAAAGGTATTTGAGCCCCAGAATCAACCATGAGGCGCCGGGAGCCAGCACCTCACTCTCCACCGCTTCTCCTTGATTCTCTGCTGAGGGTGGTGCTACCATGTGATGCCAAATGATTCGTGGGGAAAAAGTGGTTTTTGTTGTTGTTTTGGCTGCTCAGATCACATAACTTTTCACTGATGTTTATGGCATGTAACTAGGAGCCATGTATTTGAACTGAAAACACTAGAAAGAAAAACAGTTGATTTTTACTAAAAGAAATTAAAAACCTAGAGAAAAGTAGTCTGAAGAGGAAAATATAACTAATCTAGGTTTTGCAAAGAGAAGAAAATCCTACATGTTGAATTGAATGCTGGTCTTTGATAGCTTATTGATTTTAATGCAACCAACATAAAACAAATATAAGAAGGTTCTTGTATAGAAATAAGGGGGTGGAGGGAGAATTTTCTACTTGATCTGCAAACTTAAAGCTTTTCTGGTCCTTTCGGGAAAACAACATATCTTGACTTCAGTTAACTTCAGGAATGAAGTTACCATGGCCCTTGGTGGGTTTTCCCTCTTTAGAGTATACAGGACTTATATTTTGAGGGTCATGATTTAAAAAACGTAGCATGTAGTCAGCTAGGTTCATTTGAGTGAGGGATTTTTTGTTCCTTTGACCTGTGTCAAGTTACTCGACTCTCGGGTTTTAGTACCGTCACCATTCTAGACGTTTATCTCAGCTTCTTAGAGCTTGTTGAAAATTTGAAAAAAATTAATTTTTTTTCCAAGAAAAGAGAAGTTAAATAGATCTAGTGTTTTTTTCAGGCCTGTGACGTAGCTCCTCCCTGGTCTTGTGTCCCCGGCCACCATCTCTCCCATTGCTCCCGATAACTGGCCTCGGAGTTTACAGGGGCAGTTCTGAGTTTCCAGGAAAGTGTTCTCTGCCCTCTAGACCTGGGTAGAGAGACTGGGATTCCTCCTCTACAGTAGTGCCACAACCCGCGTCCCAGACTCCCAGATCAACAGCTTTGCAGATTCCACTCCTTTCGGAGGAGCTGATAAGAGGCGGTAAGGGCCCAGCCAGGCACAGTGATCTCTGGAAGAGGAGAAACTAGAGGCAGAAAGAGGTTCTTCTCCTCAAATCAATCCCATGTTATCTTCCTTTGTCTCTTCCTCTGTCTCCACAAGTTGCTTGCTGCCTCTTCCCTCCCCCTCACCAGTTCTTCCTGGCATTTTCTCCTCCTCTGCCCAATCTCCATGCTCTTAGACTGTCTGTTCTGTCTTTGATGCACTTATCACCACTGGAGATTTATTACTGTCTGTTCATGTTAGTTTTTGTTTTCCTCGTTTCCCGGGAAAGATAAATGGGTGAGAGTCATCAGCATTTGGGGCTTCCATTTTTCTTTCAGAAATGTTGAGTTATCGAGGTAGGTCAGTTGATATTCTCAAGTGAGAAGTGTTCAGTTAATCTTTGGGAGCAATCACAGGCTAGCAGGGAGGGCTGGACGGAGCGGGGGTTGGGGCTGGCTCTGCCATAGGTACCTCGATCATCCACCAGTGGGCTGAGTAGAGACAGGGATATTCTGGGCTTAGAGAGTCACAGAAAGCTGTGGAACCTGTAATGGATGGAAAACCCCAGGGGAGGGAATGGAGTTGCCCTGCAGCCCTTGGAAACTGTGACCAAGTACTGTCTGTGATTTTCACGTCATCTGAAGTATCGGATACAGCCTGGACTTCCTCCACCTTTGATGATTTGAGTTATGCTGCAATGTCAGAATGCCTTTTCATGTGTTAACGATTATACTCCTTGCTGTTCCTTAATTGATAATGACAAGATTTGTGGATGCCAAGCCACTTATTAGTGGATGAGACTTTGCTAATTAATGATCTTACACTCAGCGTTTGTCAGAAGCTAATGATATTGGAATATAGACTCTGATTTTCGTTGGTATTGGAAAGCTTCTCTTGAAGGCTAACTAAATGCCAAATACTTCTCTGGGAGCTCTAAATACCCTCTTACTCAGTTCTCAAGCTCTCATGAACATTGTTGTACAGAGGAATAAGGTGAGGAACTGAGTGACTAATATGCTTAAGGCCACTGAACGTGGAGCCAGGAGTGGCATCCAAGTGTTACTAACTTCACATTTTTAAAGAAAAGGGCCTGGAGCGATAGTACAGCAGGGCGGGTGTTTACCTTGCACACGGCTGACCTGGGTTTGATCCCTGGCATCCCGTATGGTCCCCCTAGCATTGCCAGGAGTAATTCCTGTTGAGTGTTGAGCCATGCAGCAGTTATGTATACCTAGGTCGAGAAATCAACATGATGAACGACCTAAAACCTGAGCTGCGCAGGAGAAAGAGAGCGGCATGGAATGCCTTCAAAGGCATCGAAGAAATAGCTAAAAAGACAAAGAACCTCCGGCTCCGGGTACATCTCTTTGACTCCACCCTTCTCCCTGCATTAACATATGCCTCAGAGACCTGGGCCCTATGGAAGCAGGATGAGAATGCTATTCGGGTCTCCCAGAGAGGAATCGAAAGAGCTATGCTTGGAATATCGCGCCTCACTCAAGTGAGAGAAGGAATCGGAGTTCTGACCTCCGTCGCTATTCCAGAATCAGGGACACTGTCTCGTTTGCCAAGGCATCGAAAATCAGATGGGCTGGACATGTAATGCGATTTGGAGACAACCGCTGGACTAGAGCCATTACCGACTGGATCCCACGGGATGTCAAAAGATCACGTGGCCGCCCACCTACAAGATGGTCCGACTTCCTTGTCAAGACCCTGAAGGAATGGTTTGAGGCTCTTCATATTCCTGAATCAACCAGATGCCATTGGGTTACATTGGCACGTGATAGGGTCCAATGGAAATGTTACTGGCGCCCGCTCGAGCAAATCGATGAATAACGGGATTCAAGTGATGAAGTAATCAAGTTGAGCCATGAGTAACCCCTGCGCATTCTGCATGTGACTCAAAAAACCAAACCCAAACGAAAAGACAAAAGACTCTGGAATAATAGCTTTGGGATTGAGGCTGAAGCATGTTTTCATATTGACACCTGCCAGGCGACTTTGTAAAGTGAACTTCTGGACCCTGGTCTGGCCCCTCCCATGCTGACCTGTTCAGACCCTCAGCCTTCTCGCCCACGCTCACTCTTCAGTGCTCCATCCTCAGGCTCTTGGCTGACAAGCCTCGCCTGTCACGTGGCTTCTGATGGGCCAGATTCTGCTCTCGGTGGGATTCATTAGTGATTCAGAGAGCAACAAAGACATTTCCTGCTATGGAGGTGGTAGGAGAGAGGCGCCAACTAAAGAGTGGTAGACTTTTCACAGAGTTTCAAAACAAAACAAATGCTTCTGCTTACTGTCCAGGTGGAAACTAGGCAGGAAGAGAGAACCATTTGCAACTCTCACACTGAGGTCTGAAGTGCTGTCTTCTGGAGGTCTTTGACTTACTCTATAGTGGTGGTTCCCAGAGCCTGTGATCCAGCCCTTCTCTACACCCCTGTTCCCACACGCACGCACACACACACCTGGCACAGGAATAATCCGGGAATCAGGTGGGATTGGTACCATTTTCTTTGTGTTCACTTAAAGAGGGTAGATATCCAGAGGGGTTTGAAGAGATTTCTGCTTTTTTTTTGGGGGTGGGGGGTCATACCCGGCAATGCTCAGGGGTTTCTCCTGGCTCTGTACTCAGGAATTACTCCTGGTGGTGCTCAGGGGACCATATGGGATGCCAGGGATTGAACCCAGGTCGGCATGGGCTGGCCGCATGCAAGGCAAATGCCCTACCTGCTGGGCTATCGCACCGCCCCCTTGAAGAGATTTCTGGAAGCAGAGTGTGGGAGGCCAAATACATTTGGGAACTCACAGTCTATCCTCTGGCATCTAGTATCCAGTATAGGTCATCCATTTCTGACTACCCGGCATTGAAGACTTTATTCTTTATGTAGTATGAAAATTGAGTGATAGTCCAGCGGGTAGGGTGTACCCTGTGCCGGCCCAGGTTCGATCCCCAGCATCCCATATGGTCCCCTGAGCACCGCCAGGAGTAATTCCTGAGTGCAGAGCCAGGAGAAACCCTGAGCATTGCTGGGTGTGACCCCCAAAAAAAAAAAAAAAAAAAGAAAAAATTGATTCATCACTTAGAAAATTCTCAGAAACAGTTAGGGAAGTTGCATCTGGATAAATCTTTCTAAGCTATCAAGGCATAGCTCATTTTACAGGAGGTACAAGATTCTACACAACTCAGTTGATTCTCTTGAGAGACTTTGTAAAGATGAAACAGTATACCAGAGCTGCTCAGCAGATAATCTTGCTTACCTGTTTCATAATCTTTCAGTAGCCATTTGGAAAAAAAAAAAACAGTAGAAAGAAGCAGGTGGAATGGTACTATATTTTGCTTAATAAAGTGTGCTCAACATATTACTATTTCATATAATTAAGGTGAAAATTAATATATTTAACCTTTTTTTTTCAAAATTCAGTGTATTTTGTGCTTTTATTAGATAAGCCATATCTCAGGTGCTCAGTAAGCCAAATATGACTGGTATATCAGATAATTAATATTAAACAATTAGACTGGTATTTTGACAGTGAATTTAGGGACCAGCCTTTTGTGAGTACAGATGTAAAAAATACAGAGTCAGCAGACTTTAAAAAGAAATCAGAATTTGTCATAAGAATCTAAGAACATTAATACTGTTATGAGTAAAGCTTTATTTATTTATTTATATATTTTTTTTTTTTTTGGGTCACACCCAGCAATGCTCAGGGGTTACTCCTGGCTCTGCACTCAGGAATCACTCCTGGTGGTGCTTGAGGGACCATATGGGATGCTGGGGATCGAACCTGGGCCCCAAACTTGGTCTGAGTAACTTTGTAAATCACGATCCTTCGGCAGGAATAAACAGAAGACGAAGAGGATGCAGGAAGGAAGAGCTCGGGAACGATTTAGTAGTTGAGCTTGACAGGTTTGGTGGGACGAAGCATCAGGGTTGGATGGCAGCTGCGCCTTGCATGCGCCCAGTCTCTGTTCTAACCACAGCAGCAGCTCTGAGCACTGCCACAGAGAGCCCTGAGTGCAGAGCAGGAGTAAGCCCCCGAGTGCTGCTACGTATGCTTCTACATTCCCTGCCCTCTGTCCCCCTGAAATATATTAGACTATAAAGATTGCTTACAGATATGCAAAGGTCCTCATGGTGGAATATTACTTGGGACAAGGTAGCTTGATGCCATGCTCCAAGTAGTCACAACATTCACACAGCCTTTGCTAAAATTCTGAGAGAATTTGTGTGGTCGTAGAAACCAAACCGAAATGGAAAACTGTAGGTGCAAAGCACTTTGGGTATCTCCATAGTAGACTCTGTGGGGAGGAGTGCCTCCCAGGCAGTGCTCAGGGGTCTGGGCGCTATTGCTGACTCTCAGCCACTTGGGCCATCAGTTCATTGTGGGGACTTGAGGAAGTGGTGGTGTTGCTTGGCCCTGCAGTGCCAGGAATTACCGGGCCACCTGGGTGGTGCTTGGGAGCCCCCAGAGTTGTACCTAGCAGTGCTTGGGGCTGGGGTGGGCTGGGAGGTGTAACTCCATATCAGGTCAGGGTTTGAACCAGGTCCTTTGCAGCTGCATGCAAGGCATGTGCCTTAACCTCTGTGCTCTCTCTGAACCCAGTACAACGAACATTTTTATTTTCTTATTCTTTCGTTTTTTTGGGGCGACATCCAGCAATGCTCAGGACTTATTTCTGGCTCTGTGCTCAAGGAGCACTTCAGATGAGGCCTGGGGTCCAGTTGGGATGCCGAGGATCGAACCTGGGTCCGCCCCGTATAGTCATCATTTTGGGTGGGGGGAAGAGTGGAGGCCACACACCAGCACTGCCCAGGTCTGACTCCTCAGGGGCTTGGGGGAACATATGGGGTACTAGGGACTGAACCCAGATTGGTTGCGTTCAAGCAAGAGACCGACTGACCCACTGTACCATCACTCTGGCCCTTCCCGCTGCGTGTCCTCCTGAGGGTGTGAGCCGTATGTAATCCTCACCAGTCTAAGTAGGTCACCAGGGAAACTTGGAAGTTTTTGACATAAGGTGCCGGAGGGGAGGAGGGGTGTCATTAACAGTGATTGAAGAACTTAAGTAACCTGTCCCCAGAGACTGCCCTCCCTTCCCTTTCAACAGGCATGTCCAACGTGGCTCTTTGCAGGTCAGGAGGGGAATGTTTTAGTTAGCTTATTAGATCACCGAATTTTCACCCTGAGTGCAGTGTAGAAGTCTCCCAATAAGAATCTGGAGCCATCCTCTGACATTAGCACGCATGCAGCCGACTCCCTCCTCTTTTCACCACCTGAGTGTGGCCGTAGTGCCTGCACCTGTTTCCCTTGACCCGAATTACTCCCGGCGGTGCTCGGGGGACCATATGGGATGCCGGGGATCTAACCCAGGTTGGCTGCGTGCAAGGCAAACGCCCTACCCACTGGACTATCGCTCCGCCTAGGCCCACACTGTCTTACTCCGCTGCTTTTATCTCCTGGTTCCGACATGGGCCTCACTGGGATCTTCTCTGAGGTCTGCCCACCTTATCCTCTCTTTGGCCTGTCCATGAACACCCCCTAGATGTAGCTAAACCCCCTTCCTCTGTTCCCATTGTTCCATCTCTGCTCAGTGAAAACCAGTCTCTTCAGCAGAGACCTAATGTGTTCCATAACTGTTTGTATTTGTGTTCTTTGTGCCAGTCTCGCTGGTGTATGGTGATAGTTTGTTGTTTTGATTTGCATTTCCCTGATGTAAGTGACGTAGGGCAGTTTCTTCAACATACTTATGGTCATCCGTATGTCGTCTTTGAGGAAGTTTGTGTTCATCTCCTTCACCCCATTTTTTTTGGATTAGGTTGGCTTTTCTTTTTATACAGAGACTTAAATTTTTTTTTTTTTTTTTGTTTTGGAGTCACACCCAATAGTGCTCAGAAGTTACTTCAAGCTCTGCACTCAGGAATTAATCCTGGCTGGGTTTGGGGACCATATGGGATACTGGGGATTGAACCAGGGTTAGCTGTGTGTAAGGCAAGCGCCCTGCCCTCCGTACAGTTGTTCTGGCCCCTGTTCAGAGGCTTTTTAAGAAAATCATTGCTTGTTTTTCATTCCACAGATAAGCCCTCACATATAGGGAATTCCAGAGCCTTCTCTGTGCTGGCCTGAGACACTGGAATGTATAAATAAAAGCTTTCCTTGCTGAGCAGAAATCTCACTCTTTGCTCACTATAAAGTACCAAAAAGGGAATTTTTTTCCCCTAGCTTCTCTGTGACTAGCAGCACGAGTTGAGAAGCCCCCATCTCTCCACACAATCTGACGGGGGCTTTGGCCTCACAGCAGTTTTCAGAAGTTGTTTCAGAAATACAACCTGGTCTCTTTAAAATTGTCAGTAGTTGATGGGGAGGCACAGAGAGACAGGAAGGATTTATACCTTTCCAGGGCCGCCTGACCGCCTTGGAGCGCACTGCCTGGCATGGCTTCCACTGAAACCACAGGTACCCACAGCTAATATTTTTTTTTCCTTCCATACAGTCCCTGGCAAAAGGAACTAACAATAGCACCATTTCCTCTACGGACCCTGGGAAGAAGATTGTAACAGAAGCAGCCCTCAGCTGTGTTTTTTGTTTAAGTCCATTCCCTCCGACAAAAGTAAAGTTAGTCAGAGAGGTAGCATAGGGATTAAGGTACTTACTCACCTTGCCTGGCCGGTCTTCTGTCCTCAGCACTGCCTGTGGTCCCTGAGCTCTGCTAGGTGTGATCCTGAGTCCTGGATGATGCCTGACAAACCCCCCCAAAGTTACCATTTGTTTCAAAAAAGAATAAGAGGAATATACAACTTAGATTTTTCTTTTCCTAGTGACACGTTTGCCCCTTCCAGCCCCTTCCTCCCTGTGCCAGAAGTCAGGGGTCCCCTCTACCATGATGGAGGTGATAGGCAGGAGAAGGGAACAGATGTCCCTTCTTTCGTGCTGGGAAGACACCTGGAAATGTCATCAGCAACTAGCCCCCCGTCCCAGCCCTCTTTTGCTCTCTTGTCAGCAAGACTGGCATCTGGAAGAACATCTGGTCATCCAGGACATCTCTGGGCTCTTAGGGGCCCACAGAGATGCAAGCAGCCAGGTGTAGAGTGGTTTGCAGCTGCGCCGCCATGGCTGGCTTCTTGTTGCCACCTGAAATTGGTCCTCTTCAGCATAGCTGCTGGCTTTGATTTTGTCTCTGGAGGGTAGTTTAGTGTTAGCATTCCTGTGATTCTGCTCTGGCATGGCATCGTGCTCTCTGTCCTGTGATCTCTTCAGCGGGTCAGCGTGCAGAGGAACCTCCATGGAGCTCGGTGGACGGGAGACGCTCCACAGGGGATGCTCCCTCCCATCACCCACGGCACCGCCAAGGCCCAGATCCAAGTCTCAGAAACAGTTGGGGGAGGACTGGGGAGTAATGGGGGCCAGTTTAATTAGAATCAAGCCTACTGTGACCTCTGAAGACGTTCAACCAACTGTGGCTGTGGTTGTGGCCAGGGTTTGCTTTTGTCCTGTGAGCCTGCAGCCATTCGTGTGTGTTTCTGATGGGTGTGGAGACATTGGGCAGATGGGACTAGAGGTGAAAGCAAAATCCGAGCTCTTGGCTCTCTGCTTTCCGGTCCTAGGTTCCTCACCAGCTGTCTCAGCCAAGGGTCATTCTCTGTGATTTGGGTATTATCTTCTTTCCCTCTTAGAGCACCGAGGATTTAGTGACAACCCACAGAAAAGTACGCACCTACGAACTTGTTTTCCAGATGAAGCCAAACCCAGTGTGTGAGTGCTGGGCGCTGCTGCTGCCGTGTAGAGCTGCGCCTGTGCACCCAGTTGCCCGCTTGGAAGAGGGAATTTTGGAGATTCTCTTTGTTTTAGTGATGAAACGAAAGTTTTTCAGTTGACATCCAGATTGATTGCTTTCCTTCTCCCTCTTCCTTCCTGTCCATCTCTTCATAGTGCCTCACTCTCTCAGCTCCTGGCCAACTTCCCCTCTTGCAGACAGTGCCAGGGATGGCTGCAGGACCTTGAATGTGCAAGGCACATGCTGTCCCACTCAGCTGTCTCCCCAGCCTGGAATTTCTGGTTTTGAAGAAAAAGACACAATCTCTAAAGTGTTAGACACTTTTCCCCTTCCCCTAACCCCCTTATAGCTGTGACTTCTAAGTGACTTTCATTGTTTGAAGTGCAGTGTTTAAACTAGGGTCACAGATAATCTCAAAGTTTGGTGTTGGCGTCCCTTTATAATTAGTGTCGTTTCCACCTCACTGGTACAGCTAGTCTGGGACTCACCCTTCCAGCCATTCATTAAGGTTCCGTGTGTGAACCTGGCTTGAGAATCACAGTTGGCCCCTGTGTAGTGGAAATAGAAAGTGCTTTAGGTAAATATTCATTTTTTTTTTCTTTTTTGGGTCACACCCGGCAATGCTCAGGGGTTTCTCCTGGCTCTGCACTCAGGAATCACTCCTGGCGGTGCTTGGGGGACCATATGGGATGCCGGGATCGAACCCGGGCCGGCATGGGCCGGCCGCGTGCAAGACAAACGCCCTACCTGCTGGGCTATCGCTCCGGCCCTAAATATTCATTATTATCTCAAACTCCAAGCCTTCTGAAGTCTTGAGTGTTAACCACTGCTTACGAAAACATGCCTTACTACAGTTTGTAAGCATAAAGGCCTCATAAATCACTCTAGAATGTAGGTACTTCAGGAACAACTTCCTTTTTGCTCTGCAGGTGGGACCGTCACCCCCAAGGATGAGGAAGTCCCGGGGCAGAGCATCTGGCTTTGGACAAGGTGTTGGATACCAAACTGGTTCTGGCCCAGTTGGGCTAACTGGGAATTGATGGGAGTGATGCCATGAGCTGAGGGGCCATGCTTGGCGTAGGCAGGGACCCCGTAGTTCTAGGGCTCGGAGCAGGTCTGTTCTCTTGTCCCTAGCACTGCTATGGCATCAGTGACCCCCCCACACCACTGCCTCTACAAACGACTGTGTCCCAGAAGAGGGAGTTTGGATCTGCTGGGCTTCCGACTGCTTAATTTCTGGCAGCTGTGAGAAAAGATAGGACTTCATGGATCTTCTTTGGCTCCTGGAGCTGCAGAATGGCTCCCTGGAGAGCTGTCCGCAGAGAGGGCCAGAGGATGCCAGGGAGAGGGTGCCGGCCTCCCCAGATGCCATCAGTTCTTGTCTTCTTTAGCCATATACATTCTCTCCCTGCCCATAATTGTCTTGTGTGCCCAGAGGCAGAAGCCTAAGGTGCAGCTGGGTCTGCATTACTGAGGAAAGCACATTGTGTCTTAAGCAGGGCAGAGGGAGAATTTACGCTCTAATCCAGGAGGACCAGAGACTGGAGAAGGATGTGGCTTAGGGCCGAAAGGAGTCTTGAGTCATGACTCTAACACTAGCCTTGGCTCACCATCAGAGATAGCTGCAGTGTAAGAAGCAGGTGATGCTGAAGATGCTGGTGTTGGTTCACCACTGGGGCTTTGCCAGAAGCAGTTACTCTTCTCTGCTTTGATCCTTGGTAGTGGTGTTCCCCAAAGTGAGAGTTGCTGGGAAAATCCAGGGACAAACAGTAAGTAGCCTTAGGGGCCGGAGCGATAGCCCAGCGGGTAGGGCGTTTGCTTTGGCCGGCCCGGGTTCGATCCCCGGCATCCCATATGGTCCCCCGAGCACCGCCAGGAGTAATTCCTGAGTGCAGAGCCAGGAGTAACCCCTGAGCGTCGCCGGGTGTGACCCAAAAAAAAAAAAAAAAAAACCCAGTAAGTAGCCTTGGGTCCACTTTCTGTTAGCGTAGAGAAGATAGATTCAGAGAAGTTTTTTTTTCTGAATGTGAGGTAGCTGACCAAATCGGTACAAATTTTGTGTGCCTCACTGCTGACAAGAATGTGGTATCTTTTGTAAAATAGTTGTTACAGAACTAATAAAGAACTAAAATAACTCAAGAGTTTTCCAGCCTCTCTTCCTTAGGTGTCTAAAATCCATTTGTGCCAGGTGCAGGGGAAGACCCCATAACATTCACTGTGACGCTCGTTAAACATGAATGCCCAACTTGAGTTTCTTTTGGACGGGGAGTGTGGTTGGATCACACCCATGTGCTTGGGGATCTGGCCTGCGCCAGCCATGTGCAAGGCAAGTGCCTTCCCTGCTGTGCTCTGTTCGACCCCCCAGCCTTTCTTTTTGAAGCATCTTGTTTCAGTAGAAATCTGCTTTCCAAGTGGCTCAGCTGGTAAGATTTACCCAAAAAATCTTGAGGAAAAGCCCTAGAGAATGTTTAGGTGTGATTAGAGACAGAATTAGACCTTTTTTTTAGTTTATAAAGCATTTCCTTTCAAGGAGCTGAGTTCTAATAGATGTCTCTGTGTTGGCAACAGCGTATTGGTCCAATGGTGGGACACCTCACTGGGGAAACCAGGGCACCTCTCATCTTAGGACTTGAGGACTCTCCTGTGTGATATGTTAGGACTAGCGGACATCCAAAAATGAGCTCCCTGCTGGGTATACATGGTTCTCTGGAGCGCTGAAAAATCTCCCGTCTCCTCTTGTCTGCGCCCTGCTACTGTTCTGGCTTGAGGTGCCCACTGCCCCTGAGTTACGCTGTTGCTGTCTGACTTGTCTCTCCTCATCCTGAATTTTTCTCTACGCTGTTATCTCTCAACCCCCTACCTCTACTCATCCCTCTAGCCCCCGCCCTCCCAGCCCCTTCAGTCCCTAATGAGAACTCTTAGAGACCTTGGAACCTGTTTGTTTATGGCAAGGCAATAGCAAATAATTATCATTTAATGAGCAGCTTTAGAAGTAGAAAAACAGGTTTGAATCGTCTTGAATCTTCACAGTTTTACACAATGTGAGACATTGTTGTTTTTTTTTCTCCCTCTAAGACTCTAAGCTATCATTCCCCAGTTTATAATTTGGAGAAAACCGCTGCATGGCTGTGATGAAAATTAAGCGATGGGTTTTGAACTATGCAGCAATATTGTAGACATAGTAGATGTTTAATGAATGATTGTGATTGCATTTATAATTGAGCAGTGTCAATGGCTTGGAAATGATTTCCTTAGTAATTTGAAAGACCTCATCTTTACAGCAGTGTGGGGCAAATTCCCTTTATTGCAATTAATTCTTGGCCTCTCTTCCTTTATTTTCTGTTGTGGTTATTGCTTTTTTTATTCCTGTTTTTTTTTTTTCTTTTGGTCACACCCGGTGCTGCTCAGGGGTTACTCCCAGCCCTGCACTCAGCAGTTAACTCCCTGTCATTGCTTGGGGGACCTTATGGGATGCAGGGGATTTAGCCTAAGTCAGTCGTGGTGCAAGGCAAGCGTTTTCCCTGCTATGCTGTCGCTCTGGCCTCTGGCTGTTGCTCTGGTCATACCGTCCATTTGGATCAATTTTAGTCAGTGCTTTCTAGAAAGCTGTATCACTGAGCTCTTAAAATTTACTAGCTTGGGCTTATGTGTGATATTTCATACCTTTCCATTATTCTTTCTGTATGTGGATGTATACTTTTTATCACATCTAATTTTGATTATCTATGATGTTTCTGCTGTTTCCTTTGTTAGTTTGACCAGACTTTTGGGTGCTTCTGTTTTCTTTATTTTTTCTTTATTTATAATAAATAAACAAATTTGCACAGGCCAGCCGGCGAGCAAGGCAAACGCCCTAACCCGCTGGGCTATCGCTCCTGGCCCCCTCTTCTGTTTTTTTTTTTTGGTCACACCCGGCGATGCTCAGGGGATTTCTCCTGGCTCTGCACTCAGGAATTACTCCTGGCGGTGCTCGGGGACCATATGGGATGCCGGGGATTGAACCCGGGCCGGCAGAGGCCGCCAGACATGCAAGGCAAACACCCTACCCACTGGGCTATCGCTCCGGCCCCAGCCTCTTCTGTTTTCTTAAATGCAATAGTTCTAGGAGGCCAGGGCCATGTGCTCCTCTGAGCACTGCTGGGTTATTATACTCTTAGTTTTCTAGTTCTGGGGTAAATCCCTTACCTGTCATGCAGCCCCCTGTCCCCATTGATCCTCAGAATCACATGAGGCCCTACAGGTACCATCAGGGGTCGCTCCTGAGCAGAGAGCCAGGAATAGAACTTGAGCACTGCAGACTTGGTGGAAGTCCCCCTTTCTCACTTTCTGGTAGACCACCTTTAGAGTGAATAGCTTTTCCTGCCTTCCCGTGGCCTGCCCTTGGCTAAACCTCTGTTCGCTTCCTTCTTCCCACTTGCCGACCTCACCTACCTTCTCTTATTCATCCAACCAAAGGTGACTTGGAAGAGCTTCCAAGTCACTTAGAAGCCTGGATGAGGGGACCCATAGCCCAACTCAGTGAGCGCCTAAAGAAAGGAGCTAATGGGCTGGAGTGATAGCACAGCAATAGGGCATTTGCCTTGCACTGGCTGATCTGGGTTCAGTCCCCGGCATCCCTTATGGTCCCCTGAGCACTGCTGGGAGTAAGTCCTGAGTGCAGAGCCAGGAGTGACCCCTGAGCATCGCTGGGTGTGACCCCCTAAAAAAAGGAGCTTAGTCACTCACATAATTGAAGACTTGGGTCCGGATTCAGGAATGCATGTGTGATATTTCTGGGAAGTTCTGTTTTGCCTCTTTGCTCATCTGCCTTTCTCTGATGGTTTGCCTCCAGCACCCTGTCCTGCAGCAGGAAAGGAGGGGCCTTGCCTCTGAGACTCACACAATCCTTACTGCCCCAAAGGATGAGGTCATGTCTACTGTCCAGAGTCTGTCCCTGAAGGAGGGTTGTGGTCACTTGCGTGAGTTCTCTTTATTGCCCGCTGCCTGTTGAGAATCGATGGCAAGACTGTACTCGTGACAATAAGTAATCAGGGTTACTTTACGTGGAGGCTGTAGAACGGGGTTAGCATAGTTCGTGATGATCTCTCAGATACGTGGTAGTGCAGATACCCAGGACCTAGAAACACTAGCTGGCTGAGACAGTAGGACCTACTGTGTCATGGCTACTCTCCGGACCCTGCCTTTGATCTGGAGCACCCCACCCCCTACTCGGACAAGAGGCATCTTGTTACATTCCTGCCTGGCAGCACCCAGCATAGTCGGGTAGTGACGCTTGTATCTAGGTCTGTGCCAGAACATTCCTGAATGCTGTAGCACTGTAGACCCAGCTACCGCCTGGTGTTGGTGGTAAGAACAAGCTTCTGACCAGCTCACAGGTGCTCCTTCTCTGCCTCCCTCCTGCCATCCTTGTGTCCTTGATGAGTGCGTTAGTAAATCATCCACATCACACGTACTTCCATAAATGTAACTAATTACATTGTGTAGTCACTACTCACACCTATGTGTATAACTGGCAGCAGTAAGTCCTCAAAAAGTAAGAGCGATGTCACCTGCACTATGCATAGTCTTTATCGGAGAAGAGTGGAGGGATCTGTTCCATGACTGAGTGTGTCCCACCTACAAGCCCTTCTGCTTATCTTTTGTCTTTTTTCCTTATTTTGTTTGGGCCACACCTGGCAGTGCTCAGGGATCACTCCTGGTTGCTCAGGGGGACCACCGGGGTGCTTGGGATTGAACTTGGGTTGGCCACATGCTAGGCAAGTGCTTTACTATTGATACGATCTAGAGAGCATACAACCCCTGTACTGTCTCTCTGACCCCTTCTCCTTGCCGTTCATGTGCTCCTGGAGATTGTACCTACAACCTCCAGACACCTGCATAGCGAAGTGCTTTATAGTTATTTTTGGGGCCTCCCCTGTGTTTGGGAGCCCAGGGAAGTACCTGTCCTGATGGTTAGGTGCCAGGCCCAGCAGTGCTGAGGGCCCCAGGCCCACACCCTGCAGTGCTGAGCTGGGCATCAAGCGCAGGTCTTGTGCATGCAAGGAATGTGCTCTGACCTGTGGGCTAGCTCCCTGGCCCCCTTCCTCCTGGTCATCCTGGCTGCCTGCACACCCGTGTCCTCCAGCCTTCTCAGCCCTCCTCAGAAACTGTTTCCTATTCGACTGTAGTACTTTCTTTTATTCCTAATTACTATGTGAGATTATGGTATCGTTAAACATACCTTCATGAGTAACTAGATCCATTTTATTCATAGGGAAGAATTGTGAAAGGAAGATAGATTTTTCTGAATTAAAACGTGAATGCGTATAAAGACAGCTTAAAAAATCCCTTGTGAAATCAGGGTAAAGGATTATCCAGCCCCAAACTGAGCAGTGGCCTGCCCGTGATGTTTGCTTCCTTTCTTTCTTTTGTTTGTTTTTTGATGGAAAGAACACGAGGTTTGGTGGCTGTCTAGTTTTGGTTTGGGGTTTTGTTGTTTAGCACTCCCGGTCATGCTGGGGGAACCCTGGCACGGGGGTCGAACCCAGGCCTCCTGCCTGTGCAAGAGACACTAAACTCTTTGAGCCATTTCTGGGGCCCTTTTACAGTTTGATTTATCCAGTGAATATTGCCAACTGCCGGCACCATGGTCAGCAGAGCTTTGAAATCGGTCACCTCCCAGGACCGAAAGATTGCAGCTTTCTAGTGAAATCAGAAAGGCGTCGACTCTCTTAACTTTCCTGCAGTTGCTTGTTTGCTAGGAAAGCTGGAATCCCTGCCTAGAGGCCGGGGCAGGGTCCTGAATAGACTCTCAGAATTCAGTTAGTTTTAACAGGGTGATGGATGATGCAGCTCCTTGGGGGAAAGAGCTTTCACTCACCCCACCCTGCTTCTTTATCACATAATCCCACCTCTTGTTTTTTCCCTATATCCTTATTCATGTTCTCCCTTTCCCATGGATTTGTCCTAATTTTCAGACCAAGAAGCCAGAGTATTAAATATGTAAAAATGACCAGGTTAAGCTACCAGAAATATGGTTGGCATTCCATACCCGTGTTGTATTTGATATGCTAAATACCAGTAACCATTACAGACCTCATTCTGGAATGGCTTGAGGCTCTGTATGTTCCTGGAGCAAGCAGATGCCCTTGGGCTCTACTAGCATGAGACAGGACATACGGAGATGTTACTGGGGCCCGCCGAGCAAATCGATGATGAACGGGAAGACAGTGATACAGTGATTCCATGGAATCCTAAACTCATAAAAGCTCTTTATAGAAAGTTTTCATCACATCATCAAAAAGGATTTGAGTTTTCATGGGCCTGAGGGCTAGTTACTTCTATAACCTCCATGAAGGGGTTTAGGCACTTGTTTTGCTTGTTGCCAACCAAGGTTCCATTCCTGAGCATCACCAGGAATGACTATTGGTAGAGGCAGGAGCAAGCCTGGAGCACCACTGGATCCACTCTTTCTCTCCCCTCCTTAAATAAAGGGATTTCCCGAGCTTAGAGTGATGTGCTTTAAGAAAGCATTTGAGACATTTTAGCTATTCAAACAGGGATTTGGATTTTGCGGCTTGTTACTTGAGTTGGAAGATTGCAGGCAGTCTTTAAGTATTGCTCTATTTAAAGTCAGGGACAAACGTTTGTGGGTGTGAGGTGACAAATTGGGATGTACCACCCTAGAGTTCTTCAGTAGCAGTGTTATGCCTGCTACAGTGGTTTTATGGACATTTTAGAAACTCAGTGTGCCTGTTTTAGCAGAAAACGGACATTTTATTTTAACAAGAAAAGCCAGTGTATCCATTTTAGCAGAAAAAAAACCCAACAACGTGTCTTTTTGAGCAGGAGACTGATGGCTGTTGTAGCAGCTGTGATTGTACTATGAGAACAGCTGAGGCTCTACAGCCTCCTCTGAGCAGGGATCAGGAGTGGGGGTGGGGTTGGGTGACCCATCTGCAGTGGGGCCCACCTCCCCAGTGGGCCGGCTGGGTCAGTCACGCTCTCCACATGCTTCACTCTCGATCTAGTATGTGCTGGTGCGGCCCTTGTGGGAGAGCCAGGCCTATGCCCTGGCCGCCTGCAGAGCCTTTCCTCTGCCCCGCACCCTGCCCCATGGCCGTGCTATGCATTGCAGATACCTTTGGCAACTACTGACCAAAGTTCCTGACTGCCCTCCCTTGGCTTACCTCTTATCTGTATCTGCTCTTCATCCAAGTAAGGGTGGGCTTTTATATTATTATTGTTATTGTTGTTGTTGTTGTTGTTGTTGTTGTTGTTGTTGCTTTTTGGGTCACATCCGGCGATGCTCTTGGGTTACTCCTGGCTCTTTGCTCAGGAATTACTCCTGACGGTGCTCAGGGGACCATATGGGATGCTGGGGATCGAACCCAGGTTGGCCACGTGCAAGGCAAACGCCCTCCCCGCTGTGCTATTGCTCCCGCCCCAGGGTGGGCTTCTTAAATGGCAAACAAAATTAGGGGGCAGAGAAAAATTACTGCCTTTAAGTGCTTACCTTGCCTCTGACCAACTCTGGTTTGGCCCAGGAGCTGAGCAACTCTGGGTGTGACCTGCTCAGAATTTTTTTTTTAAATTTTTTTTTTTTCTTTTTTTGGGTCACACCCTGCAGTGCTCTGGGGTTACTCCTGGCTCTTTGCTCAGGAATTACTCCTGGCAGAGCTCGGGGGACCATATGGGATGCTGAGGATTGAACCCGGTTCAGCTGCATGCAAGGCAAATGTCCTGCCTGCTGTGCCATCGCTCCAGCCCCCCCCCCCCCCCGTCCTGCTCAGAATTTGAGGCCAGAGAGCTAGTACAGAAAAGTTAAGGTTCTTGCCTTGCATTCGGCCAAATGGGTTCAATCCTGGCACCACGTGTGGTCCCTGAACTCTGAGTGATCCCTGGACATGGAATCAGGAATAAGCCCTAAGAACAGCAATGTATGACTCCCACCCCCAGTGCCCCCTAAAAAATGAAGGGAGTGACCAGGTTACACACTCAGTCTTTCTGCAGTCAGACCTGGTTTGCACTTCTCGTTAGCAGGCCAGGGCTCCTGGGGCCCATTCATGCCACTTGGTCTGCTGGCATCTCTGCTGGACTTGACTGGTCCATCCCCCTTTGCTCACTCTGAGCCTTGCTGACCCTCTGATCTTTCACTCCATCTGGCGTCCACCCCCACAGGGCCTGGCACTTGATGCTGTTGGTCCCTGTGTTGGCACAGCTGTGCCCTCAACTGAAAACCCCTCGAGGTCTCTCGGACAGCCCGGCCTAGTCTAAGTGTCTTCCACCCAGAAGGGCATTTCCTCTTGTCTGGCCACATGCAAGCTACCTCCCAGGATAAGTGGTGGCTCCTTTCTCAAGTTTGCAAACTATAGGTCATGAATATTTTGTGTCTGGATAAAATAAGAATGAGCTGTAATAGTCTTCCTTCTCCCTTCTCTTAAATTGGTTTTCTTACAGTTTTGCTTAGGGGCCAGAGCACTAATAGTATAGCAGGTCAGGCTTTCAGCTTGCATGTGGCTCACCCTGGTTTGATCCTCAGCACCCCATACGGTCTCGAGCCCTGCCAAGAGTGATCTCTGAGTGAAGAGCCAGGGTACAGCTGCCGTGGCCCAAGTACCTTCCCTGCTTTCTCTCCTGTTTTCAAGTGCTTTCCGAATACTAATGAGTTTCTGAACAGCTTTCTTTCATGCTCCAGTGTGAGGTGGGCGGTTTGTGTGGGAGAGCTCATTAGAAGATCCTTTCAAGTGAGAATGGGCCGGTAGACCTTAACTGATCCTTCCCAAAGTGGACTCTGATAATAATGTACTTTTGTCCGCTGTCCAAAATACATTTTGTTGTCATTTCCTAAGAAATGATCTTTTCACAGGTATCTGATTGAACCACCATTGAATTTAGAGCTAACACATTTATTCTTGTTTTATTTCTTCCAAATAGGCAGATGTGGGTTTTTAAGAAGCCAGGTTTTTAATATTGCTTGTAAACTTTTTAACTCCGACGTTATCAGTGATGGATAGTTAGACACATCTGGTCTAGTGTGAAACAAAAACAAGCAACTCCTGGGGCTCCATGGAACCATAGCACAGTGGGTAGAACATTTGCCTTGCATGCGATCGACCCAGGTTCCATCCCCGGCATCCCAAATGGTCCCCCGAGCACCACCAGGAGTAATTCCTGAGAGCAGAGCCATGAGTAACCCCCTGAGCATCGCCGGGTGTGACCCCACCCCAAAGCAACAACAACAACAACAACAAAAGCCCAAAACCTTGCTTTGTTGCAGGGTTCCTGACTTAGAGGCTTTCTTTTGCCTGTCTTATAAACCATTAAGATTCTTATTCGGTGCTACCCATTTAATTTTTTTATTTTATTATATTTCTTAGTTTTCAGTTTTTGCCAGGTTCTCAGTAGTTGACCAGGTAATAGTTATTAGAAAATCAAGTCAAACAAAACTGATAGTCTCACGCCTGGTACCACTGACTTTGATTCTTTAGCTCCAGCAGCTTGGGATAAGGGAAGAGGAGAGAGGTTGGCAGCTGATGAGGTTGCTGTGACATATCAATGAGATTTACAGACTGTGCGTGATTGGAGCAGGAAAACGGCCACAGCCACTTCCTAGCTGTGTGCTGTTGGGCACACTTGAGGGCCAGGTGAGTGAAGCTAAGCTAATACAACAGCATGCTTTGTAAGATGGTTTGGCTTTGAAGTGAGTTGAAATTGCTCATTGTTGAGGGAAAAGTAGGTTTTTGCTGATCTGTCTGACTGGATAACATTCTAGGGGAATTTCATGATTTGCTTTGTCCATTGATTGAATATTCTCTTCAGGCTTTTGTGGAGGCCCAGAACAAGATCACCGTGCCATTTCTGGAGCAGTGCCCTATCCGAGGTCTGTACAAAGAGAGAATGACTGAGCTCTACGACTACCCCAAGTACAGTTGCCATTTCAAGAAGGGGGAAGCGGTATGTGAGCTTGCTTTCACTTACTAGTTTTCCTTTTCCTTTCTTGCTCTGAATATTTCTTAAATTCACTGTATCACTGTCTTCCTGTTGTTCATCGATTTGCTCGAGTGGGCACCAGTAACATCTCCATATGTTCAGTCATAAGCAAGTGTAGCCCAAGGGCATCCGCTTGCTCCAGGGACAGGAAGAGCCTCAAACCATTCTTCAGGTCATGGGAATGAGGTCTATAATCGTTACTAGTTTTTGGCATGACAAATAAAATACGGGTAACTTGCCAGGCTCTGCCGTGTAGGTGGTATACTCTCAGTAGAAGGCTCTCATCTCGAACATTTACTGATGAAACTTAAAGGTTAGTTTTTCTCTTGGATGGAGCTCTGAGGAACTATGAGGAATCGCTGTTTTTTTTATTATCATTCCTCTTAAAGAATTTTTTAAAATTACTTCTTTGATTTCCTCTTTTGATCCAACTGTTACGTAGCAGCCTGTTGTTCAGTCTCCAGATGTTACAGTTTCTTCCCATCTTCTTTTAATGGCTGATTTCTATCTCCATGGCATTGAAATCTAATCAGCAGAAACACCATCCGCACTTTTATTTTCATAGTAGCAGTATTCACAATAGCCAGAATCTAGAAACAATCAGTGTGCCCGAGAACCGATAACTGGATAAAGAAACTTTTGGTACATCTATACAATGGAATACTATGCAGTGAAGTTGCATAGTAAAAACAGAGTTATGAAATTTGCCTATAAATGGATGGACATGGAGAGGATCATGTTGAGTGAAATTAGCCAAAAGGAAAAAGACAGATATAGAATGACTGTGTTTATTTGCATGACATAAATATATATGTACTATATATTGTGTATATATATATATATATTTATATATAGTGTACTATATATACATAGTACTATGCTAAGATCTTCAACAAAATACTAGCAAACAGAATCCAAAGACTCATCAAAAAGATTATACATCATGACCAAGTAGGAATTAACCAAACACCACTTGTCCCTTTAAGAAGTTGGGGACGCCGACCGCTCTGGGGTCGCGTAACTAGTTAGCATGCCAGAGTCTCGTTTCTTAAATTTCTTAAATGAGTAAAGGTAAATTCTCAGTAGGTTATTTGTAAATGAATTCTTTGAAACCAACTTACTTCTGTGCTTGAATATAAAAATGACACATTGACTGTTGGATACTGCCCAAGTTCTTAAAGTTAGGATTAAGAAAAGTAGTTGAGCTTTATCCTAGGAAGAAATCTAGGTTACTGGAAATTCTTGTTCTCTTATGGGGGAGTAATTTGTGAGATAGAATTTAAATTTCAACAAAGAGAGATTTGTTTGGCAATAAGATTAATTATCTTTGGCTTATACTACCTGAGAATTTTTTGTTGCATGCATTTCTTCCAAGAATTGAAATGGGCCAAGAGGCAACACCTAAGTTTCATCCTTTTTGTTCTGCTTTTTCACTTACTTAAGTATGTTCCCTGATTCTTTTTCTGAGTTTCACTGTAGCCACCGTCCTGAATTTACTTTGAAATTCCAGATACAGGGACAGGAGAGATTTAGTACAGCAGGTAAGGCATTTGCCTTGTACACAGCTGCCCTGAGTTCAATCTCTGGCACTCCGTATGGTCCCCTGAACCTGTCAGAAAAGATCCCTAAGTGCAGAGCCAGGTGTTATTCCTGAGCACAGCTGAGTGTGGCCAAAGAGTAGGAGGGAGAGAAGAAGGGCTGGGTGTGGCCAAAGAGTAGGAGGGAGGGAGGAAGAGAGGGAGACAGAGAGAGACAGACAGACAGACAGACAGAAAGATGGAGAGAGGAGACCGAGAACTTCTTCTCTATTCCTTATACTGTGACCAGCACAGGGCTTTCTACCTACCACTTGCCACTGTAACTAACATGCAGGTGGATCCCAGCCTGGTTGACTGACTGGTTGCTGCAGTGATAGCAGACCCAGATGATTCCGAAGACGTATGCTCATTCAGATGTGCGGTTTGGCTAGGTTTGGCAGAAAGGGCTTACATACCTGAGTTCAGTCAGCTGGTTAGAGAAGCATTTTAATTTAGAAATCTGCTCTCTTTATTAAAAGCAAAAGTTGCTACAGCTTATGTGTATAATCTATAACTTAGTTTAGTTTATTACTCAAAGACTTACAAGCACACGGGTCACATAAGACATTCTGGACCAGGAATGTGGCTCATATGGTTGATCACAGGACTTGGTGGTAGGGCCCTGGGCTCAGTCCTAGGCACCGCTTGACCCCCTGACTACCACCACAGGGAGTAAGCCCACAACAATGAGAAACAGATTCTTTGTGGCATTTATGAAGGGGATGAAATCACACCACGGTGTGTGTATACTTAAACAGACTCCAGTCCCTTTCTTACTGGATTGCTTATATTAGGTTTTCTATGCTTAGTTCAGTGTTCAATCTAGCTGATCCTTAATTTTTTTTTCTTGCTGTGTGACAGCTAAATGTTACGATTTCTTGGAATATTAATTATAACTTTCACTATAAAGTAGTCTTTGCCTCTGTTTAGCTGTTTATGTATTTTTAATATGAATAAGTATGTTAATATCTTTCTGTGATAGTCATATAGATGTTAAAACGGATACAGTGTAGAGAATGACAGCCCATGGTTTGAAACCCTAGAGCAATTCATACTCTGGCTACAGGCAAACTGCCGTCTGCTGCCCCGGGCCCCGGCCTGGCCTGTTTGCAGCTGAACCGCTGTTGTTTCTCTTTTCCTTGTCTTATATGTTTAGTTCAGTTCTACTCTACAAATCAAAAACTCCATAATTAAACAAAGACTTTCTCTATCCTCCAGGTATTTCTATTTTTACAACACAGGTTTGCAGAACCAACGAGTATTATACGTGCAGGATTCCCTTAGAGGGGGAAGCCCGAGTGTTCCTGGACCCCAACATGCTCTCTGATGACGGCACGGTGGCTCTGCGAGGTGAGCTGGGCATCAGTAGCAGCACGGATGTGGGTGCAGGCCTCCCACCTCGGGAGCACCAGACAGCGGGGACCGTTGAGGGCACAGTTCTGAGGAACAGACGTGCCCTCCATGGCAGGGAAGCTCATTTGGCACAGTACTTTTAAAGCATAAGAGCATACATGTAGCACGTTCTTCTGATGGTATGAAGCATCTCTGAGGCATAATTCACAGCAGACCCAAATGAGCTTCCAGGGTTTCTGGGCTCTGGAAATAAGCCAGCATTACTGATTGTATCCCGGCAAGCTTGTTCTGATTAGAAAAACTTAATCATCTGATGAGAAATTTAAATTATTACAATAAGTATTCCACCCAGCAACACGAGAGTTATCAGCTCTCTGTCCTTGGGGAGGGCAGTTGATAAGAGCCTTAAAAATTTAGATTATGGTCAGTGTGAGAATTAAGAGATAAGGGAAAACATTCCATCCTGCAGAAATTGGACAACTGGGTACTCAGTTCCTAAAGATGACAGATTTAAAGCTGCAGAAAGATGTTTGTCTGCAGATACTGTGTGTCTCCTAAATAACTTTGTCCCAAACATAACCTCATCCCAGCCTAAAGATGACCATAGCAGGGCCTAGGAAGAGCTCAGTGGGCTGGAGATCCCAGCTTGATCTCTGGCACCACATGGTTCCCCTGAACACTCAAGATATTCCTTCCCTTCCCTCCTGCAAATACTACCCTGAGTGCGGTAGGTGTGGCCACACTACCACTTTTTTTTTTTTTTTTTTTTTTTTACTTTTTGGGTCACACCCGGTAATGCTCAGGGGTTTCTCCTGTCTCTGCACTCAGGAATCACTCCTGGTAGTGCTTGAGGGACCATATGGGATGCCGGGGATCGAACCCGGGCCGGCCTTGACTGGCCACGTGCAAGGCAAACGCCCTACCCGCTGGGCCATCACTCTGGCCCCTACCACTTTGTTTTTAAGAAAAAAAAAAGTTCCTGATCTTTGATATTTTAAGCGAACAAATAAAAAATAGAAAGTGCCTCCTGTTGTACTGTCATCTCCCCACCACCCCCCCTAGGGCTGTTCCAGCATCCCTTCCTGTGGTTAGTTGCCTGCTTTGGGAAAAACTGATTGACAGTCAGAAAGCTAACTTAGGCTGTTCTGTGATTCTGTGGTGTGGGAATGACCCACCCTCGCCATCATCTCCTGCCAGTGTTCTAAACATTTTCAGGTAAGGTAGCTCAGCATTCCTCCTGGAGCATCTTGTTTCATCGGAAGAGCACAGTTACAGAACCGAGTGATCTAAAGGGCAGAGTTCTGTAGTCAGGTGGGAATTCAAGTTCCCAGAGGTTGGGTACAAAAAGCCGTGCAACAGTTCAGTGCAAAGGCTGGGTAAATGGCTCAGTGATAGGTCACTTGCCTTGCATGTGGAGACCCTGGTTCAATTCCTGGCACCCAAGGGAAGAAAAAATATCCCAATAGTTTTTTGGGGGGATATTTTTTTACCTAAGGGTTTCCTGCTCCTCTTACTAAGTAGTTTGGGTTTGGAAATGACAGTTTTTTTTTTACAACATCTTAAAAGTAAGATACCAGCCAGCTTATGAGTGAATTTGAGTTGGAGTTATAAATGGAGTATACTCTATATGGGAATTCATTTAGTTTTCACTGAGTTTAATCTTGCAGTTCATCCAGATTTTTATTTTGAAAAGAGAGTCTCATGTTTTGCTCTGTTCCAGCATATGCTGTTATACTACTTCATACTTATAATTTATAGGAATTATAAACACCAGGGCAGAGAAGTAATACCAAGTAAGATACATGCCTTGCATGTGGTCAGCCTAAGTTTAGTCCCTAGCACTCCATATGGTACCCCGAGCCCTTGTCAGGATTGATCCTTGAGGGCAGAGCCAGGAATAAGCCCTGAACACCTCTGGGTATGGCTCAGAAAATGTACAAAAACTTAGGAAAACCAATATATATTGGTAAATATCTGTCAGTATATGTTCCATTAGTGGCTGAATCTTTACTGCCATATGTCATGGCAGTAAAAGAATTAGATGTAAGGGCCAAAGAGTTAACGTGATGGAATGAACACAAGCATGTAGAAGGCCCTGTTTGATCCCTGATACCACATATGGTCCACCAAGCACTGCTTGGAGCACCCACTGGAGCAACAGCTGGGAGTAGCCCCCTGAATCCTGCTGGCCCAAGAAACAGAGAAAGAGAAAGGAAAAGGAAATTCTTTGTCACCTCTTGAATTTGCACCATATGAATCTTTATTGTAAACTCTCAGACTTACTTACATGGTCTGATGGTGGTCAGATGGTATACACATTCGTTGGGGCTCAGCGGGGTCCCCAATAGATACTGGTTCAGCAGGGTCCCTGACTGCCATTCCTCCCCCACCGATGGACAAAGGAACAAGATCACAGGCTCCTGAAAAGTCTAAAGCTCTTTAATCTCTCT
Source organism: Cryptotis parvus (assembly GCA_021461705.1). Classification (NCBI taxonomy): domain Eukaryota; kingdom Metazoa; phylum Chordata; class Mammalia; order Eulipotyphla; family Soricidae; genus Cryptotis; species Cryptotis parvus. Next base: position 44,767 of record JAJIBD010011964.1, read on the forward strand.
CCACTCACTCCTCACCCCGCCTATCTCAACACACACCACTCCTAGTCAAGTCTTCTACAGCTATGTACTTTACAAAAGGTTGGGGGAAGGGAGTTACAAGAGATAATGAACTTTAATCCCAAAGCAGTGTGGTGAGAAAAATCCCTTTCTGGGCAAACCAACTAGGGACTTCACCCCAGAAACTGATCTAGTTCTGGGACTATATGCCCACCCAGGACAGAAGCAGAATCCTGGTGTGTTGTTGTATTCTTTCCTTAGCTGGTAAACAATAATCTTAATAGTAATTCTATTCAATTTTTATAAACATAGTAAGAGATACAGACATTTGTCTACACCCAGGATTAAGTTTATAGGGTGACTATTCTGGGGACATTTCCCATATATCCCAGACCATATTCCCCTGGTCAGGTGTGTTCCTTAATCAGGGCCGTTAGTAAGTTAGTTGCTTGTCTTTGGGTCATGACAGATTTTGTTCCATGACCATATCTTAGCTTATTATATCACTCAGGACACTTAGTCCATCTCATGTTGAGAAGGACTCTGATGGGTCCCACTTACCATGGCTTGCCCTGGGTCCATCCAGTCCCATGGTGAGACCCTTCTTTAGGGGTATAAGGAATTAAAGTCAGTCTAAGGGCAACTGAGGTTTTAAGTTAGGAAATATGATGGATGCTCAGGAGTAACTGATTTGGAGTTAATTAACTCCTCTATCACAAATGCATAGTCTTAACTGTCTTCCCTGTATCTATACAAAAAATTCTTTGTTCTAGCATAAGAATATGTAAAGGGCATACAGGAAAGAGAAACAAGCTATTATTTGCAATACAAAGCCCAGGGCTGACAAGTAGGAGACAGAGGGCTGTGAACAAAGGGTAAGCCAACGACATTAATGAGGGTGTAAAATGATTTCAAATAGTTTGATTGTATTTGGGAATCACCTAATGACTCCAGATTTGTTCTGCTACATGGTATGTGTAATCATTCCTATTCCTAGAGGCAGCAGCTTCCCCCATCTTCCCATTAGTGCATAAATCAGGTATGCGGAAAATCCCAGAGGAGCCCTGCTTTGAACTGAACTGCCTTTTGTATCATAAAAATTAAAGAGTGGGAGTATGTTAGCAGTCTGATAATCAGATACTTTGTTTTACAGATGAAGCATCTGGTCAGGCTAGGAGCCGGGGATCAGCCCTGGAGTTTCTCATTGGGAGTTTCCTGCTTCTTCTGTTAGCACATTCTGCATCTATGTGTGCTAGAGTATGTTAGCTTTGTCAGACAAAAGAGCAGGCAGTGAGCTTGGGTGAGGCATTGTATGCTCATGTTCATCCAGTGATTTCCCCTGTATTCCATAGGCTATGCCTTCAGTGAAGATGGTGAATATTTTGCCTATGGTCTGAGTGCCAGTGGCTCAGATTGGGTGACCATCAAGTTCATGAAAGTTGATGGTGCCAAAGAGCTTCCAGATGTGCTTGAAAGAGTCAAGTTCAGCTGTATGGCCTGGACCCACGATGGGAAGGGAATGTTCTACAACTCCTATCCCCAACAGAATGGAAAAAGTGATGGTAAGCTGACTTCTGAGCAAATGGTGTTCATGAACTAGAAATTAAAAAACAGAAAAGGCACAATAAAATTGTAACTTCTTCAGTTGGCCTCAGATGTTAAACCCTACAGAGAATGATTGTTCTAGAACCAGTTAACCTTAAAGGACATCCTGGATCCATGCTTATGGATAGCATTGTCTCAGAATAATAACCCTGTATTTTGATGAGTCTGTGGGCTGTCCAGTCAAATCTGGGCTTAATTGAACTATCCCATAGCTGTGATCAGTTATGGAATGGTTGGCTGATCTCAGCTTGGCTCATTGACATGTCTGGGACCTTGGCTTTGCTCCATAGGGTGTTTACCCACTGGCATGTTTTAGCCTTGGCTCAGCAGGATATGGAGACAGAATGGAAGGGCACAACCTCTTTGAGCCTGGGCTTGGTACTGGGTCAGAATTGCTTTGCTGCTTCGTGTTGGCTGAAGAAAGAGGCCAGTCCTTGTTCTAGAGGTGGCGGGGGAAGAGAACTGAGAAAAGTTGGAGCTGTTACTGCAGTCTTGTATCACTTCACTTGTATCACTTGTCTTCCCATTGTTCATCGATTTGCTTGAGCGGGCAACAATAACATCTCCATTAGTTGGGAATGAGGTCCACTATTGTTACTGTTTTTGGCATATTGAATACACCATAGGTAGCTTGCCAGGCTCTGTTGTGGCTCTGGGTTCATCCCAGGGGCCCCAGTCTTTTCTTTGTCAGACCATCAACCATCCAGAGCCCATGGGACAGAGCCCTGGGTGTAGACAAACCTGTCTCCTGTCTGCCACCTGCTGACGCTAGCTGGGCACCGCCAGCCACACCGGCAACACCTCGAGGGGCAGGGTACTGCAGTCTGTCTCTCACTAATATATATATCTCCAAGGTTTCAAGGAGATGAATTTTTCTCTTTTCTTTTTTTTCCTCCAAACCAATTTACGTAATACCGATGAGCAGTGATTTGAAATTTGAGAAAGAACACTTTCCTTTGACAGTAATCACATCTTCTGGTTAGAAGTTTCAGATCACTTGTTGGCTGCATTTATCTTGACACTTCTTTTTCTTTTTGTAAATTGCTAAATCATTTAGTGGTTGCCAAAAGAAAGACATAATGAAACTGTGCTAGAAGTGCTTCACAAATATTATTGAATCCCCAGCAACTCTATGGGGGGTGGAGAGCATCAAATCAGTTCTGAAGCGGGCAGAGAAACCAAGGTCCTGGAGCCAAGGCTGTTCAGGCCCGGCCCATCTTCGTTTCGCCTCTTGTGCTGCAGGGTTCCTTCTTGCTTTGCCCTTGGTCTACTCACCGGTCAGACAAGAGGGATCAAGTACCATGACCTTGCCTGGGTATAAGTTGTTAGCAGCAACAACTTTTTTAAAAAATTACTTTTTTTATTATTTTTATTTATTATTATTTTTATTTATTTATTATTTCTATTTATTTACATATTCATTTTTGGCTAACAGTACTATTATTAATAGTTTCTCATGGCCATA